>OY744605.1:22723195-22747023 GCA_963556255.1 Allolobophora icterica | reverse complement strand
CTTGTCAAAACAAAAGAAAACGAAGGAGGAGAAGAAAAAAAGGAGGAAAGGAGGAAGAGAAAGAGGAATAGGAGGAGGAGGAGGAGAAGAAGAAGAAGAAGAAGAAGAAGAAGAAGAAGAAGAAGAAGAAGAAGAAGAAGAAGAAAAGAAACTAAGGCCATTTAGTTTGTGCTACGACGGAGAAAATTAAGCAACTGATGCTCTCTCTCTCTCTCTCTCTCTCTCTCTCTCTCTCTCTCTCCTCTCTCTCTCTCCTCTCTCTCTCTCTCTCTCTCTCTCTCTCTCTCTCTCTCTCTCTCTCTCATCCAGTGACATATATATATATATATATCATCAATCAATCAATCAATCAGTTCGTTTAGGCCTATTCATATGAACTAAGCCGACACAGACGCAACGTAAATTAAACAAATTCTGGGGCCCAAATACTGGAATTGCTTCAGAGGATTGTCAGTATGCAATCTTCTAGAATCTAGAGGATGCGAAATATATAGTTACGGTCGTCTTTAAACGGCAAGGAAACGTATTTGATCTGGTGCGAAGGTTATAACCACAACTACGAGGGGGAATGGGGTGGGGTTAAGACCCTGGGGACATGGTTAGGATCCATACAAAAGGCCTCGAAGAGTCTATCATCCAATGCCTCAGCCAGCCGTGCCAAACTGGCAGCGTCGTCAGGCAGTAAGCCACCCCGAATCACGCGGTTGACCAGACAATCAATCCTGTCCCTTTCCTTTTTGCAGGTAAACACCCAACAGGCTGAAGAGGCATACATATTATGATACATATGTGTGCAACCCGGTCGCCATGGTGACATCATGAAGGACCGCAGGCGAGAGGCCATGAAAGCGAAGGACTCTTAAAAGGCATAATTATATCGAGGAAGAGAGCGAGTATATTGTCTAGATGTTGCTGTCATACCTAGATCCGAACGAGTGGAGATTATTCTTTGCCGCCCAATCAGTGAGTTCTTCAAATTCTTCTAAGGCCAATATCTCTAACAATTTACTCACGCTACCTATTCAAGCCGTCCTCTGGCGCTGTATACCTGCGACACCCCGAGGCGTCTATCCCCCTAAGTTATTGGAGCAACGTCCCTTTTCCCCTCTTCTCCCCCCTCCCCGTTCCTTCCCCCTAAAATGGTGGCACACACACTGACAGGTCTTCCCCCTATTTCTTGGATGGAGCATTTGCTCCAAGGTTTCTATGGTGTAGACGCCCCTGGCGACACCATACGACAGGTGGAAAGAACCCACGAGGGCGTTTCTTTGGAACTCTTAGAGCCTTGCACTGAAACCGGTTCTAACAAAGTTGAGGCCGGGTCTACGTGATGGATACCTGGATATCCTGACGTTGGGTGCTAGTAAGAAGACAGTCCCGCAGATGTCCATCTGATTGTGCAAGAATCTAAGAATAAGAGATTGCGGCACTGAATTGAAGTCAATGCGAGATCATAATAATAATAATAATATTATTAGGGGTACCTTCGAGCAGCATGACCTTGTCGAGTGAGTCGTTCCAGATACCCACCGCACAGTCTTCGGACATAGTTTCTTAGCCCGAGGGAACAGAACTACCTCGGGTGCAAAAAAAAAGAAAAAAAAAATAATAATAATAATAATAATAATAATAATAATAATAAGCCGTTCCAGAAAACCATCTATCTTTCTCCGGACATAGTATTAAGCCTGAGGGATTAATAGGCCTACTACCTTGGGTAAAAAAAATAATAATAAAAAAATTAAAATCTTTTTCTTTCCTCCTTTTTTCTGCAAAACACTAATGGCCAGGAGAGCATAAGGTACGCGGATCGACTCCCGTAACCCCCCTCTAGGGCGGGGCCTTGCATGGCTGCCAAACCGTGTGTTAATTAAGATATTGATTGTACTTTCATGTTTCATTGTGATCTTACTGCGTCTGTCGGTTTGAAATAATAAAGAATATAATTATTATTATAGTAATTCAAACCGACAAACGCAGTAAGATTACATTGAGACATTTCAGTACAATTATCAATATCTTAACTAAACACACGTTATGGCAGCCATGCAAGGCGCTCACCCTGGGGGGTTGGGGGAATCGAACCACGTACTGCTGCTCTCCTGCTGCTCTCCTGGCCATGAGTGTTACCATTACTTTATCCCCCTCCCCGAGTTTCTATCTGCAATAATATCCAGGTTTCAATCGATGGTTGAGTGAGCGACCGATTTATTGACTGCATGATTGGCTGACTGACTGACTGACCGACCGACTGTTCGATTGACTGAATAACACACTGGGAATGCCTACGTCAAACAGCTGACAATTTCTAACACTCTAGTTATTGCATTACTGTGTTTCATTGTAAAACGTATCGCAGAGATAATGACGTCACAAATGCGTTTCACTTCAATTAATAAAACGCTGCAGTCGGACACATCGTGAATATTCATTGTTATCAATAACCTCTTTGAGATCAGAGGTAGAACGTGCGATTAAGGAATCAGCAAGAAGGAAAAGTGCGGGGACGGACGAGGTACCAGCAGAGTTATTCAAGTTCGCGGGAGACACGGCAACAGACAGAATGCATAGAATATGTGTAGAGGTGTGGGAAACGGGGGAATGGCCAGGGGATTGGACGAAGTCAATATTCATACCGATTCCAAAAAATGGAGATATGAAACAATGCAGGAACTACAAGACAATAGCATTGGTATCACATGCGAGTAAAATATTGCTGAAGATCATATTGGAAAGGATAAAAAGTCTTACAGAATCAGAATTGGCAGATGTACAGGCAGGGTTTAGGCGTGGTAAAGGGACAAGAGATCAGGTGACGAATCTTAGAATTATAATGGAAAAGATGAGAGAGCACCAAAGACCGCTATACATGTGCTTTGTCGATTTTAAGAAAGCATTCGATTGTGTGTCACATGAGCAATTATGGATATCGATGGTCGAAATGGGATATCCAGCACACATTATCAACCTGATAGCAGAACTGTACAGAAAACAGACGGCAAAGGTAAAATTCGGCGGTGTACTGTCAAGTGAGTTTAGAATAAGAAGGGGAGTCAGACAGGGGTGTGTAATTTCGCCAACATTATTCAACATAGGCCTACTATCAGAAATGGTAATGAGGGAGGCTCCGAGAGGATACACAGGAGGCATTCAAATTGGAGGAAGGAGGATAACAAATCTACGATATGCGGACGACATTAGTGTTAATGGCAAGCACGGAAACGGAACTGCAGGAACTGGTGTCTCGATTGGACAGAGAAGGGCGAAAGAAGGGCCTGGAGATCAACATGAGCAAAACAAAGTGTATGGCGCTGACAGGGAAGCAGTGTAACATCAAAGTACAAGGCAGCAAGATAGAACAAGTGGGAACTTTCGTGTACTTAGGCTCACTCATAACAGAAGACGCGGAGTGTAGCAGGGGGATAAGTATAAGAACTGCAAGAGGACTTGGAATAGGAGCAGATCTGAATAAATTGTGGAAAAACCATAACATAAAAATTCCCACAAAGTTAAAGTTAATGAAGACACTTATATGGCCAGTGATGATGTATGGCTGTGAGAGTTGGACAATCAAAAAGAGGGAGGAGGATAGAATAAAGGCATTTGAAATGAAATGCATACGAAAAATCCTTGGAATATCATGGACAGAGAAGAAAACAAATGAATGGGTACTGGAGACGGCGGGGGTGGAAAGGAACCTATTGGAATCAATCAAAAGAAGAAAGATGTCATACTTTGGGCACATAATGAGGAAACAGGGTGATTGCCTAGAGAAAGAAATTATGCAGGGAACGGTTCCGGGAACAAGAACAAGAGGAAGACCAAGGAAGAGGTGGATGGACAACATTGGCGAATGGTTGGGATTATCAACAGAGAGGTTGCTGCGAGTAGCCGAGGACAGGAAAGGATGGAGAAGAATCGTCTACAATGCGACCAACCCTCGTATCGAGGACGGTTAAAGAGAGAGAGAGAGAGAGAGAGAGATCAATAACAAATACTTCTGATAGACTTCTGCACAAATGAGACAACGAATTAGGTAATTAATAAAGATTACTTGTGGCGAAACGCGTTTCGTTAATAATAGTGTGCATATATTAACTTAGGCCTATCATTAAATTTTTGTTACGGTTTGGAATCTGAAGAGATAAGCCTAGCTTTATAATCCGTATTAGATCGAGTCGACTGCTACGATCAAGTCGATCGTAGAAGCAGCTATCAAATCGATCAAGTCGATCGTAGCTATGTCGACGATCGACTCTAACAAATTTCTTCGACAAGTCGACTTCTCGTTGACTCGATCAACTTCGCAAATAAACAAACAACCATCGAATTTTATCGACTTGGACTGCAGTCTTTTGGCCAGGATTGCTTCTGACTGTTACCCTGTTGTAAGTCTAATCGTATTATTCTTAACCCACTGGCCGGTCACTGTCGCCATCGTCGCCATCGAGTCCACCAACTATACTGTAGAAGGGAATCGCCCACAGTTTGAGATTTACATAGCAAAAATTAACACCATTTGCAGAAATTGGACATTAGTAGGGACTTGCACATTGTCTAGAATACAGTTACTTCGTTAATATTTAATCCGCTCAATATTACTAAAGTTAGATACTATAGTAACCTGTAGTGCACTGATTAGGCCTACAGTTGGCAAGTTCTATGTTACAGCTGAGCATCATGCTAAACAAAGCAGAAAAAGAACTACGGTACTCAATTCTACGACTCTGAACTTCAACACACATTGAACTTGGCCGAGTTTCTATCAAATTGGTCAACTGACTCGATCGACTTCAGGTATATACTATGCATATGTAAGCCAGACGTTGGTAGCAATGTCTTTGGGCGCATGAGGAAGTGAACGTTGTGTAAAATCAGCAGATGTAAAAATATTTATCATCCAACCTCTAAGAATATAGAATCTTTCTTTCGCGTAAGGCTGTTTTGAAAATTACTTTTTAAAATTGAAAATTAATTAATTATTCATAACACTATTCACCTAATATTCATCCAATGGCATATTTTAATCTTATAAATTGTATTAACCCTCATGCCGCCATCTGGGAAGGGTAATTTTACCTCCTAGAGCGGTTTTTCTCTCATAACTTCTAACCAGGAAGAGATCTTGAAAATTCCTTTCGGGGACATTTCCTCAAAATGTTTTCCCTACAAAATAATTTTGGTTTCATAAAGTTACTCTTGCGTAAAGCCGTGTAACATGACGTCAAACTTTGACGTCACACCTGAAATAGCATTGGCTCAATGGTTTCCCTTAACGTATCGTTGTTAGACGGATGACATTGATGCCATGTTCGCGTGCTGTCCCTTCACTTGTTATGTCCAGGATTGACTATTGTAATTCGGTACTTTTCCGGGATATCAAAATCTACCATTGTACCGCTTACCTCTGTTATCCACACCGCGGTTCGTCTCGTTAAAAACCTCGGCCCTAGAGACCACATCACTCATTCTTTGCGACAACTTCATTGGTTACCCATCCAGGCTCGTATATCCTTCAAAATCTGTCTCCTGATGTTCAAGATTATGTCAGGTTCAGCTCCACCTTACCTGTAATCTCTAGTTACACCATGTGCTGCCCTTGAACCAAGGCGAGGTTTAGGTTAAGCGCCCAAAGGAGACTATAGTCAAATGTCGAATCGTCAATTTGGAAATAGGATGTTTGAAGTGGCTGGTCCAGCTGAATGGAACTCTCTGCCAGAATCAGTACGAAGATCCACCTCGATGAATACTTTTAGAAATAAACTCAAAACTCATTTATTCTCTCACCTTGTCACCTTGTGCTGTCAACTCCTGGAGCTCTAGCGATCGTCATGACACACATTTTCCATTGCTTCCTGTTCGAAGTCAGGTCTCTTAGTTCTTCCAAATTCATGCCAGTTACATCGTGAATCTCATCCATCCATTTCTTCCTTGGTCGACCCCGTCTTTTTTTTCCCTCACCACAAGCCAACATCATTTCCTTTTCTAGCCCATCAGGTCGCATAACATGACCAAAGAATCCTAGCTCCAATCTTGTCGCCTTTTGTTTTAATGACTCTTCATTCTCGACACCAATCTCCACTCGTATTGATTCATTCGTCCTTTTCTCTGTCCATGATATTCTCAACATCTTTCTCCATATCCACATTTCACATGCGTTGACCTTTTTCTCCATGTTCTTTGTCATTGTCCACGACTCACAACCATACAGAACCGTTGGAAAGATTAGGGCTCTAACGAGCCTTTTTTGTATCTATGCTCACATGCTTGTCCTTCCATATCTTTTCCAGTCCAATCATTGCAGCTTTCCCAATCGCAATCCTTCGTTTTATTTCTGTATCACATTTTCCTTCTTTTTCAACCAATGATCCCAGGAAAGTGAAGCTTTCTACCACCTCTATTTCTTCTCCGTCAATCTCAAAAGTATCCCATTCTGCTGTTGTCATGACCTTTGTCTTCTTTATGTTGAAGTATAAGCCAGCTTTTTCACTTTCTCTCCTTACCCTTCTTATTAATTCTATCAGCTCATCTTTTCTTTTTGCCATTAGTGTTGTATCATCCGCATATCTAAGATTATTCAATGTCCTTCCCGCAATTTTTACTCCCTCTTTTGCCCCTTCCATTTCCGCCATTCTCATTATTCTTTCAGCGTATAAGTTAAACAGGAATGGAGACAAAATGCATCCCTGTCTCACCCCTTTCTTAATATTGAATTTATCAGTGTCTCCGTATTCTGTTCTTATCACCGCTATCTGATCTTCATATAGTCCCCTTAATAGCCATATCAAGTGTTTCGGAATTCCCATCTCAAGTAGAGTTTTCCACATTAAATCGTGGTTAATGCAGTCGAATGCCTTACTATAATCAATGAAGCAGATGTGCACCTCTTGTCCATACTCCCTTTGCCGTTCCATTATCCACCTTAGGTTGGCAATAATCTCTAGTTCCTCGAGATTTCCTGAAACCAGCCTGATTCACCGGAAGTTCCCTCTCTATTGTGCTTTCCATTCTTTTGTGGATTATTTTCAGTAATATTTTACTAGTGTGTGATATTATTGCTATCGTCCTGTAATTTTCACATTCCCTCGCGTCGCCTTTCTTGAATATCGGTATGAAGATCGACTTCTTCCAAGCATTCGGCCATTCTCCAGTTGCCCATATTTGATTGCATAATTTTGTTATTGTGTTTATCATTGCATCGTCCCCTGCTTTTATCAGTTCTATAGGTATTCCATCAAGACCCGGCGCCTTATTATCCTTGAGTTGTTTTATTGCCCATTCTACCTCTGCTTCCATAACCTCCGGTTCCTTTTCATACCCTGTAACATCAATTTGCTCTTTTTTGACTCGTTTATCTATACTATATAACTCTTCTGTGTATTCTTTCCATCTTTTCTTCATCTTCTCTTCATCGCATATTACGTTTCCATCTCCTGTCTTCATTGAGCCCATTCTAGGTGTGAATTTTCCCGTTATTTCCTTTACTCTTGAAAACAATTCTTTAGTTCTCCCTTTCCTTCCTTCATCTTCCATTTCTTTGCACATTTCATTCAAATGTTTTTCTTTATCTTCCCGTGCTTGTTTTTGGAAGGCACTATTCAGTGCCCTTACCTTATCTTTGTCGCCTGCTTTCTTTGCAGCCTTCCTGTCCGCTGCTATGCCCACAGCTTCACTCGACAACCAAGTTGTAGTTGTGATTTTCTTCTTCTTTGGGATATGTTTCTCAGCAACTTCAACTATGGTTTTCTTCATTCTCTCCCATGTATTGTTCGAATCATCTTCTGCCTCTATCTCATCTCTCTCAAGTACTTCAAATCGATTCTTTATTTCCATCCTGTATTCCGGTGTAATGCCCTTGCAGTCATATCTAGTCATTCGATCTCCTTTCTTCAGCTTTTTTAATTTCGTTTTCAGTGTTGCTACCAGTAGCTCATGGTCGGTACCACAATCCGCTCCTGGTCTAGTTCTCACATCTCTTATCGTACTGTTCCATCTTTTATTTATCAAAATGTAATCAATCTGATTCCTATATTTCCCATTCGGTGCCGTCCATGTGTACAGTCTTCTCTTTGGCTGTTCAAAACATGTATTCATGATTCTCAAGTCATTCCCTTTGCAGAATTCAACAAGTCTTTCCCCAGCTTCATTCTGTTCACCCAGTCCATGAATACCCATTGTTCCTCTATCATCTCCTTTGCATTGCCCCACTTTCGCGTTAAAGTCCCCCATTGTTATCAGTAGGTCTCCTTTCGGAGTTCTATCCATTGTACTCTGCAAATCATTATAGAAACTATCGTGTTCTTCTTCAGTTGCTATCGATGTTGGAGCATATTATGGTCATTATCCGAAATGTTACAAATTTCGTCTCCGAAAAACAAAAAATTTTTTCCCCCAAAATTGGTTGCAAGTGTTTTTATTAGTCACGTACATAGTTAAATTTAACTAATTTGAAAGAAATCCACTATATTTTTAATCATAAGTTAATTTTTTTATACAATTTATAAAGTCAAAATTCCTTGTTTTTCATTAAAATCCGGCCTTATTGTGTAATCATAATTTTTTCATCACAGGGACCTGAAATATTCCTCTGGTACTTATAAAATGGCAATTTCCTAAAAGTAGATGATACCAGCATTAAGTAGGAATACAACAGGCCTTTCCTTCACATAATATATTAGTCTGGTGTCAAGAAATTAAGACATTTTTCGAAATTATTAAAAAAAAGAAATATTATTTTTAGCTGCAGAAAAAAAATCTGTGCAGCATTACCTATAACTGTATGTTATATGCATTAGATACAAGTTGAACAACATTTTAAGAGTTGCTAGTAAATTCTAATTACATGCAATTTATTTTTATATCAAATAATTCACAAAAAATACATGTAATTCACTCTTAGCAATGCGTCATTACCATCCATGGCAAGATGCGACTGTCATGAGAAAATAGCAGAAATCTGATGTATTCGGATGGTAATGATGAAAAACAACCGCTGGATGGTAATGATAAAATGATGAAATTTATGTCAGCCGTCAAATATTTTCACTTGAATTACTTTATCAGATAAGTAATTTAAATCAGTTCAACAAAAGCGGTAAATAAAATAAGTTGTCAATGTTATAATCTACTTAAACCAGGAAATACAACACGAGATGGTAATGAAACAGAAATTTACTTTTTTTGTAATTTGGAACACACAAACTTAAATTAAAAATAAAACATTATGAATTTCAACATAAATCTGTGTGATTCCATTAATAGTTGACAATATCTTGTTCCGGCTGTTTTTCTTTTAGTAAGTAAGCACGTTCTCTAAAAGTTATAGGCTTCCCAAAAATTGGGATGGCTATGATGCTTATTTCTATGGACAAGTATAAATAGGCTCTAAAAAAATAAATATTACGAAAATGAGTCTAAATGTTTCATTATTGCATATGCTAGCTACTAATTAATCAAAATAATATACCTTTGTTACAGGTTGTAATGGAATAAATTTGCGTAAAAGTTGAATTTAATGCATTGTACACCGTCTCGGACAGTGGATGGTAATGATATTTTGTATACATTTAGTAATTTATTTCTAAATTTCCAAAATCAAGCAGCTAAAACAATGATGGGAAATGTTAATCTGCTCATTCTTTAAAGGATAGGCAAAAAAATTTGAAGAAATTATCGAAAAAACTAAAAAAAACCAGCATGGGACATCAATTCTGCACTTTTCGGATAATGACCCATATCTGTATAATAGTTGTGTTTACCTTTTCTCCTCTAAATCTTACACTCAAGATTCTATCGCTCACCGTATCATAACCCATTATCGCATTTGTACTTGTCTTATCACACATGATTGCAACTCCATTTCTTCCTCTCTCTTTTTGTCCTGACATTATTATCTTGTACCCATTCCAGCTGAAATGTCCTTGTCCTTTCCATCTTGTCTCGCTTAATCCCAATATTGCTAAGTCCAATTTTTTCATCTCTCCTTGAATCACATCCATCTTTCCGGTTTGCATGGTACGTACATTCCATGTACCCAATTTCATCTTTTGACTGCAGCTCAGGTTGAGTCTTTTCCCCTCAATACGATCCACCTCAAAACGTCCTTTCGGCTTTTGTCCTGTTGCTTCATTAGACCGAAGGGTCATTGACTCACCGTCTTGCTCTTCCTTAGTAGCTTTTGAGTCGCGCTCCGGCCTGGGAGTCCCACCATCTGCGACTATCGGCGTTTTTGGTTTGTTGTGTCTCATGACGATTTTCTTGGCATGTTAACAGGGGTGGTTTGCCATTGCCTTCCCCTGGTTTTGCCTGCCGTGCCCGTTCGTTCCCCTTCCTATGGGAGGGTATTAACGGTCCGCACCACGTGAAGGTGGGCACGGAGGACTTTGGTTCACCAGCCCAGGTCGGGCCCGAGTCTACGCTCAAAGAGACGTCGGTCAGGTCACCTCCCTGCTTTACTCTGAAACAGAGTGATTGATGAACCTTTGCGGATTTATTCTCTAAGTACTATAATTAACTACTACATTGCAACGCGTCCTTTGAGTAAGACTGTTTTCTGAGGGCGCGTTATAAATATAGGTTGCATTGAATTGTATAAGTTATGATTTTTTTTAACAAGGGAGTAATTCGAAACACATATTTTGAACACCCTTTAGCAATTATTTCTTGCATAACGCGTGACCATCTAAGTTAACATTTATATGAACACATACTTAAGTCTTAGAAAGGTTATCTCAGTTTACAGACTACCAGAAATTCGAAAGACAATTGAATGCAACACTGCTGTAATTACATTACAGCATCAGCATCAAGTAACAGATGTTCATAGAATGTAATTACTGTCTGCAACAGTTGAAATGACCTCGACATTCAAGGTTAGTCGATCATCTTAGAAAGTTGGCTGTATCTGTTTTCTACGATTCACAGTGTATGACTAATCTCATTTTTACGAAAGTGCTGTAGTACTTTCACAAAACGAAAACCATAATCACCACTCTATCGCTTACAGTTCCTGAAAAAGGTCAACCATATAAGGGCAAGTGATCTTGAACTAAAAGGTCATCCGATGGTTGTGCAATGTTGATTATACCTCTCTTGGAATTCACGACCCTGGAAACCATGAAATAGACACCAAGTACTCCACTCGAACACAGTCATACTTCCTTCGAAACCAAGGCTTGACCATAACATGTCAAATGACCTTCAACTACATGGTCATTCGATGACCGAACAATATTACAATATTTCATATACATTTATGGATTCCGCGACCCCGAAAGGAATGATGTATACACGAAGAACACCATTCTGATACTTATAGTTCCTATGAAACAAAAAGTTGACCGCAACAAGTCAAGTGACCTTGAACTGCATGGTCACGCGATGGTCAAACGATGGTCATGCGATGTTGACATTGACTCTGTCAGATCTCCACAACCCCGACGAACCTATCTTAAAACTGAGAATTTCTTTTTAGCATCACGTACATTGAGATATTAATATTTGACTACGAAAGTGTCGACCTTGAGAAAGAAGGTCCTCCGTTTAACCTGCAATGCTAGAGTTACCTTATTTTACTTTTTGACCCCGAAAACCTAATCATGCACACAAAAGATCAATTCACTATCACTTCTTGCAAATTGCTTAATATTGTTGCTTATTATTATTATTAATGTTGTTAATAATAATAATAATAATAATAATAATAATAATAATAATAATAATAATAATAATAATAATAATAATATTATTATTATTATTATTATTGCTGTAGTCGGGAGCGCCTCTGAGTGGTAGTAGACTTCGAGAGGCGCTATAGAAATATCCGGAATAAATAAATTATTATTATTATTATTATTATTATTATTATTATTATTATTATTATTAGGCCTATTATTAATATTTCTTTCTCTAAAGAATAATTCTTTTCTTTCTAGGGTCTTGTTTAATATTTTAAATGATTTATATTAATAGATTTGTATATTATAGTTTCATTGTTGTGCCATGCTTCTTGATTTTGATTGTAGTGGTTTGCGGTGTGTCAAACTACTATTTGTAATAAACGAATACTTACTTACTTACATACTTACATTATTTCTTAGATAGTCTGTACCTCTGCTATTATTTACCCTCCTCATTTTACTTTGTCCTCCTTACTTCACTTGAACACTCCTACCCATGTACCTATTCCTGCCTGCATCTATCTACCCCCTTACTGACTCTGGCTATTACTTCTACTCATACATTCTCTGTCATCTTTTTCTACTTTACTTTGAAACACAGGCCCCTCTTAGCGGGATTAGTCCCTTCTGGGTGCCTATTTGATCTCACCTACAATTTACTATGCAAATGATACGTAAACATGCTTGTCTTAAATAGTTTAGCCGATGAGAATTTTAATATTTTGTTACCACTTCTCTATGTTAATTTTTTTCTCTCAGTATTACTTGTTTGCTTGTTTTACTGGGATCAATAAAAAGTTTTGTCATTGTCATTGTCATCATAAAATTAACCCGATTGAGGAATACGTCATCCGCATAAAACATCAGGGTTAATAGTGACGTCATAGACACACGACAAATTCAAAATTCAAGTTCTGCGTTGCAATGGAGATAAAATTTCAAACAATGGCTTCGTAACGTCTCAAAATAAAATAGGGGAGCCATTAGATTATGTTCAGGTACATTCGTCAAGTGGAAATTGTTTTCTGATTTCTATAGAAACTCGATCTGGCGCAGGTATGTCTAATTCTGTTTGGTCTTTTAGTCGTGAGCAGCGCTGTAAACTAAGGTATACACGGGTATACAACGTGGTATGCGGACGTTTGGTCAACGGACGGTTGATCACGGACGATTGGTCAATGGACGATTGGTCAACGGACGGTTGATCACGGACGATTGGTCAACGGACGTTTGGTCAACGGACGGTTGATCACGGACGATTGGTCAATGGACGATTGGTCAACGGACGTTTGGTCAACGGACGGTTGATCACGGACGATTGGTCAATGGACGATTGGTCAAGCGGACCGTTCGTCAAGAGGACTGTTGATCAAGGGTCCTTTCGTCAAGAGGACGGTTGATCAACAAATCGTCCGTTGACCACTCGTCGGTTATAAAGCAATCAAGGAGGTTGTTCAAGAATATTTGTATAAACAGGTAACGTTTTATAAAGTTTATAGTTTAAAAAGCAATCAATGAGGTTATAAGGTTTATAGTTTTAAAAGCAGTCAAGGAGGTTATAGGCATTGTTATTCCTCCAAATAATACACTTTAATGTAGTAGTTTTTATATCAAATGTAGTCAAATAGTTAAAACACAAAGGTACCTAATTGTGAGACAAATGTGCAAGTCATGCTTAGTCATGTAATTATATCTCTATTCATGTATATCATATGACTCCATATTTGTTTTATTTGTGTATGGGCTACGCTTTGCAAAGTCTTCATTGCTGTGCATGTCTAGGGATAATTAGTGGTCGTCGATTTCAAAGGGTTATCGTATATCTGTGCCAGTGCAGTTGTTTGTACTGATAAGAGAACTGATATATTTTAAAAGCGTCTCCAATATCTAAAAATAAAATTTCTGATCAACCGTCCTCTTGACGAAAGGACCCTTGATCAACAGTCCCCTTGACGAACAGTCCGCTTGACCAATCGCCCATTGACCAATCGTCCGTGATCAACCGTCCGTTGACCAATCGTTCGTTGACCAAACGTCCTAGAATCATACAGCGTGTACTCGCCTCTATAGACGGCATACTCGCCTCACAAAATATTTTTCTTTAGTATACTTGCCTATGGAGAGCGTGCAGTTAACTCAAAACTGTATATTACTGTTACGTACGCTATTACGAGGGAGCAGCCATGTACATTGGTTTAGGTTACCAAGAGGCAGGAGTTCGCATATTACTATTGCGCCATCATAACGTTATCACAAAGAAGTAGCCTGTATATTACTTTAATGTCATTGCGAGGCAGGAGCCTGTAAATTGAGTTACGTTATTACGAAGCAGGAGCCTGTAGGCCTATATTGTCCCACGTTATCACGAGGTAGGAGCCTGTACATTGTCTTACGTTTTCACGAGACAGGAGCTTGTATATAACCTTCACGTTATTACGCGGCAGCAGCCCTGTTCATTGTCTTAGGCTATCAACAAACAGGAGCCTGTTTATTACTGTTACGTTATCACGAGGCAGGAGCCAGGTACATTGTTCTAAGTTATCAAGAGGCAGGAGCCTGCATATTACTTTAAGGTCATCAAGTGGCAGGAGCCTGTACATTGTCTTAGGTTATATGAGGCAGGAGCCTGTATAATACTTTTACGTCATCACGAGGCAGGAGCCTGTATATCTTACGTTATCACGAGGTAGGAGTTTGTACATTGTCTCAGGTTATCAAGAGGCAGAATCCTGTACATTGTCTTACGTTATCCCAAGGCAGGAGCCTATATATTACTTTACATTATCACGAGGCAGGAACCTGTACATTGTCTAACGTTATCACAAAGAAGTAGCCTGTATATTACTTTAATGTCATTGCGAGGCAGGAGCCTGTAAATTGAGTTACGTTATTACGAAGCAGGAGCCTGTATATTACTATTACGTTATCGTGAGGCTGGAGCCTGTTTTCACTTTTACGTTATCACGAAGCAGGAGCCCTGTACATTGTCTTATGTTATCAGGAGGCAGGAGCCTGTATATTTTACGTTATTACGAGGCAGGAGCCTGTAAATTGTCTTACGTTATCACGAGGCAGGAGCCTGCACGTTGTCTTACGCTATCACGAGGCAGGAACCTATATATGTTACGGTTACGTTATTACGAGGCAGGAGCCCTGTAAATTGTCTTAGGTTATAACGAGGCAGGAGTCCTCTACATTGTCTTGTGTTATCAGGAGGCAGGAGCCTGTATATTTTACGTTATCACGAAACAAGAGCCTGTACATTGTCTTAAATTATGAAGAGGCAGGAGCCTGTATATTACTTTTTCGCTATCAAGAGGCAGGAGCCTGTACATTGTCGTACGTTCTCAAGAAGCTGAAACCTCTATATTGTCATACGTTATCACGAGGCAGGAGCCAGGAAATTGTCTTAAATTAACAAGAGGCAGGAGCCCCGTACTTTTTCTTACTTTTTCACAAAGCATGAGCCTGTATATTTTCTTACGTTATCACGAGGCAGGAGGCTGTACATTACCTTTACGTTATCATGAGGCAGGAGCTTATAAATTGTCACGTTTTCACGAGGCACGAGCCTGTATATTACTGTTATGTTATTTTGAGGCAGGAGCCCTGTACGTTGTCTTAGGTTATCACGAGGCAGTAGCCTGTATATTTTACGTCATCACGAGGCAGAAGCCTGTACATTATCTTAGATTATCAAGAGGCAGGAGCCTGTATATTACTTTTACGTTAATACAGATGCGAACTATGTCAAGCTCTGTGAACAGTACATTGTCTTAGGTTATCACGAGGCAGTAGCCTGTATATTTTACGTCATCACGAGGCAGAAGCCTGCACATTGTATTAGGTTATCAAGAGGCAGGAGCCTGTATATTACTTTATCGCTATCAAGAGGCAGCAGCCTGTACTTTGCTTACGTTTTAACGAGGCAGGAGCCTGTCTATAACTTTTACGTTGTCACGAGGCAGGAGCGCTGTACATTGGCTTACGCTTTCACAGACAGGAGTTTGCATATTACTTTTACGTTATCACGAGGCAGGAGCCTGTATATTTTGCGTTATCACGAGGCAGGAGCCTGTACATTGGCTTACGCTTTCACAGGCAGGAGTTTGTATATTACTTTTACGTTATCACGAGGCAGGAGCGTGGACATTGTCTTAGGTTATCACGAGGCAGGAGTTTGTATTATTACTTTTACGTTACCGCGGGGCAAGAGCGTGGATATTTTCTTAGGTTTTCACGAGGCAGGAACCTGTTTATTACTTTTACGTTACCACCGGGCAGGAGCCATTACATTGTCTTAGATTTCAAGAACCGTGAGATTGTGAATTACTTTTACGTTAGCACGAGACAGGAGCCTGTACATTGTCTTACGTCATCACGAGGTTAGAGCCTGCATGTTACTTTTATGTTATTACGAGGCAGGAGTCTGTACATTGTCTTAGGTTATCACGAGTCTGGAGCCTGTATTTTACGTTTACGTACCAACGAGGCAGGAGCCTATACAATTCAAAACTTGTTCACAAAGCTTGACTGTGTATGCTTTTTCTACAAAATGGGTTTTTGAATGACTATACAGGTGACTCTTCACAGCAAATGAATGCTTATGAAGGTGACTCTTCACTGCAAATGAATGCCTATACAGGTGACTCTTCACTGCAATTGAATGCCTATGCAGGTAACTCTTCACTGCAAATGAATGCCTATACAGGTAACTCTTCACTGCAAATGAATGCCTATGCAGATGACACTTTACAGCAAATGTATGCCTATACAGGTGACTATTCACTGCAAATGCCTTGTGACATATTTCACATTTGTATGGTTTCTGTCCACTGTGGGTTCTCACAGATTCAACTGCCTATCGGATACAAAAGATTTGTGACATAGGACTAGGTGACATATGTATGGATTCTTTCCAGTGTGGATCCACAAATGTCTACTCAAACCACTCTTAGAGATATATGATTTTTCACATAAGTGACATATATATATTTTTATATTGTTTCTCTCCAGTATGGGTTCTCGTATGAACTTTCAAACTTTTACTAAGAAACTTATTTATGACATAGTTCGCATCTGTATTGTCTTTCTCCAATGTAGATCGTTGAATGCATACGCAGGTCACCCATCTGTGCAAAAGCCTTGTTCCATAATTCACGCTTAGGCCTATGTTGGTTCTCTCCTGCATGGGCTTTCATGTGGGTCTTCAAGTTAGTAGGCCTACTGCATGAAAATGATTGTTTACATATTTGAATTTGTTTTGTTTCTCTCCAGTGTGGATTCTCACATGAACACGCAAATAACTTTTGCATGTAAGTACCTTGTGGCATGATTTGCATGTATGTGGTCTTTCACCACTGTTGATCACTGAATGCTTACACGGTCATCCCTGTGAGTAAATGCCTTGTGACGTAGGCCTAATTCACACTTATATGGCTTCTCTCCAGAGTGAGTTTTCAAATGTTCATTCAAATTACTTGTAAAATTTACGCTATAATTTTAGCAAATGTCGAAAATATAAATTATAATATCTTCACCGTTTTATAATGACGTTTGCTATTAATTTAATCTAAAGCTCTTTTGCAGATTGTTTCGTAACAAGAAACTCTTCAGTATCCAAGAAACAGATTATAAATTTTATTAACAATTTCTTCTTTTATTAATTGCAAATACATTTTTCATGGCAGATTATAAAATAACGATTTTTATTCATCGTTCCTAAACTTTCCAAAATCACTTGTTTTAATTAGAAAGGTGAAATTTGTCGAAGCCTGTTATTAAATAAAAAAATCTGTCTGAGATAATTATCCTAAATGTCTTTGGTCTTTAAGACTTGTAGATAAAGTTGAAAGAAGGTCGTAACATGCTCTAAAACGAATAAAAGCCACAAGGTAATTTAATCTAAATTACGTTAATTGAACAAAAAATAAAAACATGAAACCTAAAGTAAAGTATATGAATAATATAAAAATTCACTCACTATCTTTCTGGGAAAGGGCGCTGAAAAATATAAATTCTTCATGAAGTTTCTATTCAATTATTCAGCACTTCCAGTTTTACCTAGTGCAGTAGGCCTACTTAACCAATGTGTCTTATGAAAAGAAACTGGGTTCTCTCATACAATGATGTCGTTAGAATGAAGTTCGCAGATGTCGCATAGAGAAGCAGAGAGGAATTTTTTTATCTTTCTTCAGTGGACATAGCACGCAGAAATTGTACATTCTCCCTTGATATGTGATTATCTATTCCGTATTTTGGAACAGTTAGCGCTCGCGGTACAAAAAAAATACGGTTAATTAGTAAATTTGCTTTCAATTTTTAACGACAATCATATTTACTACGTTTACGCTTGTCACATTCATAATTTCCGGTACTCTTTTGATGAATTCTGTTAGCTAGTACTTTGACAGAAATAGAAATGGATTGATTAAGGAGATAACGACGCAATAAAACTGTAACTTTGAGAGCACAAAAAACTCGAGCAATAAAATGTAATTTAAGAAATACGTGAAAACATTAATATAATAATACTTACTCGTGCAACGTAGTCTAAGCTTGAAAAGAACGAATGGAATGAAAAAGAGAAATCCTGCCGCTATGAAAACTGCAGCAAACAGAAATTCTATTTGAGGATTGGTTATTATTGGAACAAAAACCAGAAATACTGAAGCTAGGAACACAAGTACTGGAATAATTAGCGGAACCTGAAACAGAAACGTTGCAAATTGTTAAAGTAATTGCAAGGATTACTTAACCTGTAAACAAATACATAGCGTAAACAAAATTAAGTTCGGGTCGTTCATAAAAAGTATCAATTAATCTTTTATTTTTATATAATTTTGAATATTAGGCATTGGTATATCCCTACTCATTTGGTATTAATATTTATTTTAGAACTGCAATATGCTGTGTTAAAAAGTTTCAATATTGGTGCATGTTATATCGAGAATTCCTGTGTTTCAAAATATTAACATTATAATTTAAGAATCATACCTTAACTGGCCGAGGAACGTCCTTGTAAGGATTCACGAAGCGGAATATGATGACTGCCAGCATATTCAATCCATAGAAAGCCCAGAGGAGGAAACTGATGAAGTCAATGAGACTTCCTACCTCACCAGGTATGATTATGATGATCGCTATAAACGTCTAATATAAGACATTTAATATTATCAGTAATCATTTTATTTGTTATTGTTTTTTTCGGGAGTTCTTCAGATCAGCTCGTAGACGCTTCTATGGGTATCAAGCGCTAGCGACTTCATTGTTTTGCTTTGGTAAATGAGTGCAAGTGGGAAGTTCTTGCAATCATTGCCTGGTCTTCTTACTGTCATTCTACTGTCGCTAGGAGTTGCAGATGGAACTGAAATCTTGGATCATTCACTACGCACAACCACTGGACTCTCTCCCGTATGATGCATTTAGTGACTAACGAAATTAGGGTCTATCATGGATAGCGTATGACAAAAAAGACATTTAACTTGCTTCGAAATGTAGTAATAAACAAACTGCAGGTCATTCAATCAAACAATCAATCAACATAAAACTTGATATAGCATTCGATGACAAAATTGGTTCCGCTGCAGAAGTTAAAAAGTTGAAGATAAGTGTCAACAGACAACCGCAAATGCCACGCTGAGACCAAAACAAGACTAGCTAGCCTTGAGAGAGGAATGTCATAATCTTGGTTAGAAAACTCTGTTTAAAACGCTTTTGAGAACATGAAGCTCAAGCATATTTAAAATCATTGTTTGAAAATAATAATTTTGCAAGAAGTTGTTATTTAGTAAGCATGGTGTTGATTCTTACTGTTAGCATAATAGCCGGCGTCGGTGTGTATTTTTTCACGTGGACCATTGCAAGTACATCTGGCAGATGTTCGTTTCTCGCAGCCGAAAACATCAATCTGCGTGCACAACAATTATTTGCACAGAAAATCAAACTAAGTACACTTTCTTAGATATTTGGCACAGAATCTATTCGTATTCTGAGATACAATCATCACGCAACAAGCTAAGTTTTATCGAGTAGCATCATATTTATTGATTCTGTGGAAGTTTTGGCCCTTCCTTCCCTCCCCTTTTGTCTTCATTTTGGACTCGGCCGTCCGGTCACGATGCATGCCTGTGCTGATACCCAGCTTGTATCGATGCCCAGCCTTGATGCCAGCCAGCCAGCCTCGATACACGAGACCCTCTATCGATACACGATACACGATACCTGCCAGCCAGCCTGGATAACGATACCCTGTACTCGATACCCGATACACGATACCTGCCAGCCAGCCTCGATACCCAGTATCGATACACGATACCTGCCTGCCAGCCAGCCAGCCAGTATCGATACTCGATACACGATATCTGGCAACCTGCCAACCAGCCTCGATACACGATACCTTGTATCGATACTCGATACACGATACTCGATACACGATCCTGCCAGCCAGCCTCGATACTCCGCATCGAATCAGGATCCTGCTAGCCAGCCTCGATACCCCGTACCGATACACGAAACCTGCCAGCCTGCTAGATTGTATCGTAATCGATACACGATACTCGATACACGATACCTGCCAGCCAGCCAGCCTGTATCGATACTCGATACACGATACCCTGTATCGACACACGATATCCGCCAGCCAGCCAACCTCGATACACGATACCCTGTATCGATACACGATACACGGTACCCTGTATCGATACACGATACCCGTCAGCCAGCCAGCCTTGGTATACACGATACCCTATATCGATACACGATACACAATGCCCTGTATCGATACACTATATAAAGAGTAGACAAAGACAGTTGGCGCAGACAGTCGACGGAGCTCAGAAGAAGAGGACGCACACACGGAGTTCAGTCGGAGAAGACAATCGGGCGGACAGTCGAACTTAGTCGTCGAGTAGCAGAGCTTAGTAGCTGTCAAAGGAGACAATTGCCGTGTAGTCGGATAGGTATTTGCTCTTTGGAAGCGAATGCGATTCTGGACTGGGAATCTATGTCGTTGCCTGTCGAACTTGGAGTCACTAGCGTTGCGATACACGGCTTGTCTCGTGCTGCGATACATGACAGTTCAAGCGTGTGTAACGAACGGTTTAAAGCGCGACGTGTAGTTGGCGGACACTCTCTTCGATATAAATTGCGATTTATTGTACATTGAAGTTAGATTATCAGCGTCTGATGCTACTGGACGATTTGTGTGTGTGTGATTTGATTTAGCCGACGGGTACTCGGTTTGCTTTACTTGAATATATCGATCAAACTTAGCCAGAGTCTGAAGTCTTCCGCTTGACTAAGGGAAGCCTTGCCCACGGACATAGTCCTGAGTTGAAACGCTGATACCTGGGAAGGGCCATCCTGGTCAGTAGCCTTGCCCCGGGTAGTTACTCTACAATATACACAGCATCAGAATATTAGCGGTGGATTTCTAGTTTGTAGTTGTAACTACAAGAATAAAAATCCATCGCTAATGTTCTGATACTGTAGTAATAAAGCTACCAAATTGTAAAATTCATCCGATAGGCCTAAAGTTAATGCTGCGCACCAACTAAGTTGCCGAGTTTTTGGCGTAGGGCCTACTTCTTTCCATTTGTCTTTTAACTTCGTAGGGTGGCTACATTTGTAATTTAGTAGTAGGTCTTCTTCAGTCGGTTTGGTATCAATTGCAGTATATAATTTATTTCATGTTTTATTTTAATCGTCAATTTAAAGCGCGGATGGTCATTATTTTCAAAAAACTCCTTTTCCTAAATAAACATTAATTACTAAAAGAACGTAAACTCTTTAACTGTATTATAAACTGTATAACCTTCCTGCAGAACACAGAACACCATTTCCAGCCCCAAAAGCAGACATTGCTACAAATATTGGAATTAGCCAAGCTGCTCCTGGGATGACAATTTGTGCCCATGTCTAAAACATTACAGAAACATTCAGCTTACGGAACAATCGGAATTTGTACTCGTTACCTGTCCCTCTGCGATAATAATGTTCATCGATAGTGATGCGAATGAATAGCATTGTCCTCCTTTGTAGAAATTTGATTAAATAGCTGTAGTCATGTGTTAGAGAATTTCAGTAGTTTCAAAAAGAGAAATTTCGCAAGTTTAGGCATAACTAATTGGAAAACTTAATCTCAAATCATTACTCTGACCTAGAAGATCGTGGATTTCCTTAGTACCAATTTGCTTCCATTGAATCTCCTAATATCGCTCTATGTTCCTTTTATTTCAAATACGACTTCAAAAACGTTGATAACTACAAAGCGATTTTAAGACGTTTTATTTCACTTCTGTATTTTAATTTTATACTGATGTTTTCACTTTTTGTTAAAGACATCTTCTTAATTTTTATATTAGTTTAAAAATTAAAGATTTCAGTATATGATACCATAGTTTTATTTGTGCAAAATATTCTACGATATGGATTGCGTTTTACTCACAACTGCTACTGCCGGTGATGCTATTAATTCCTCGACTGACATTACCGTGAAGTATGAAATATTAGTGAGAATATAGACCAGCATCACTAAAGGAACACCAATGATGATAGACAAAGGAAGGTTCCTGCACAGAAAGACAATGTATACCATGTACTTTTATCGAATGATTGCACTTCAAGCTTAAGTTGAGTATTGCTAAGTAATTCCTACTTAACTAATAAAACCTCTCTTAAACCATTTTCTAAAATAAGGGAGATAAAACACTTTAAAAATTCTTAATGTTTTGTCCGGGATGATTAGGCTACATAATATTGACACACTAAACGTAGGATGCAGTTCCTTACCAACAACAAATGAGTGCAGAGGCCGTTGACGACATTTTTTCCCGACTTGTGCACATGTGGGCATTTAGCCAGTCCTAATACTGTCCGTCTAATCTTGCCCACACAATTAAGTCACACTGAATTTATAAGGCCACAAGTTGATCAGAAGTTTTGAAACGATTCTGCACCTTCACACCTTACTCATTTGAACCTCCGATATTCGGATGGACAGTACACACTAGCCACAGATTATGACCTATCTACTCGTCATTATGCAAACCCAGTTGCAGAGTGAATGAAATCGCTCGAGCACCTGCACTGTAAGCTGCTTGTCTTAGTTATTTTTAAAATACTGGTGTTTTGCTCTTTTCTAGAAAATCTTCGTTACCTCTCTGGGTTTATGATTTCCTCTGTCATAAAATTCGCAGTATTCCTAAAAAATAAGTGAAATACATGTAATATAACAATACTGTGCCATTATTAAAATCAAGCAAGCATTTTCGTTAAAACTAAACCAGATGCCCAAGTAAGCTAAGTTTAAATACTTATGAGGTTTCTTCCGATATAAAGTCTGGAGTGCAAAATAATTACTGATAATAAAAGCCTTCGGACTTGCAGCGAAATAATTTATTTAGTATTTCGTGTTCATAATCTCAATGCACTAGTTCGACTCTAGAAACTGTATGTTTTGAACTGCTATAGGATAACGGGTCCGCAAAGGTTCATCAGTCACTCTGGTTCAGAGTAAAGCAGGGAGGCGACCTGACCGACGTCTCTTAAGAGCGTAGACTCGGATCCGACCTGGGCTGATGAACCAAAGTCCTCCGTGCCCACCTTCACGTGGTGCGGACCATTAATACCCTTCCATGGGAAGGGGAACGAACGGGCACGGCAGGCAAAACCAGGGGAAGGCAATGGCAAACCACCCCTGTTAACATGCCAAGAAAATCGTCATGAGACACACCAAACCAAAACACTTGACTTCGAATAGGAAGCAATGGAGATTGTGTGTCATGGTGATCGCTAGAGCTCCAGGAGTTGACAGCACAAGGTGACAAGGTGATAGGATAACGAAATCTAACTATCATTACATAACACAAGAAAGAGTGATTACCATCCATCATAAGCCCACATTCCGCTGTACAAACCAACTGCAACTTTACCAGGATTGGACTCGGTATGTTGGAATCCTCTGGTTATATTCTCCGTGTGATCTGAAAACAGGATGTTTATGATTTCTTACGTTCCACAACTGGGGTTGGAATGTATAATCGTACGCCAGGGTCCTGAATTTTAAAAGGAAGCTCGGCCACATAGCATAAATAACAGCGAGAGCTTTAGATTCCGACGTGCCGCTCTTTGTCTTTGACTCAACCCGAT
>OY744605.1:22573195-22720695 GCA_963556255.1 Allolobophora icterica | reverse complement strand
GGCTAAAATAACTAACATTGAACAACTCAGTCAATACCACCTTAATCAACTTCAACAGGTCCCCAAATGTCCATTTGCACGTCACAGTTTCAGTTGTATTTATCACTGTCTTGATTGCTTACTCCCAGATTCATGCTAATAATAATAATGATAGCAATAATAATCTTTTTCTTTATTAATTAAAACCTACAAGCGCAGTAAGATTACATTGAGACATGACAGTACAATTATCAATATCTTAACTAAACACACACTATGGCAGCCATGCAAGGGGGGTTGCGGGAATCGAACCGCGTACTGCTGCTCTCCTGCTGCTCTCCTGGCCATGAATGTTACCATCCCCTCCCTGTGTAGCAGTTGTAAGAGACGTGCTTTAGACCTAGAGACTTTGAAAGGAAAAAGCTTTCAAGGATTCTGAGCAGCCAGAGCCTTTACCCAAGTCAGCTATAGGCCTACTTTTGGTTTTCAACGGAAAGTCTCTGGCTGGAATAGCGATTGTCCAATTTCTGAAGTCTCACAGGAAGCACTGTCGAGCTCAGTGCTTTCTGGAATGAGCTTACTAGGATTAGCTTCATCAGAATATGACTGACTGACTGACTGACTGACTGACTGACTGACTGACTGACTGACTGACTGACTGACTGACTGACTGACTGACTGACTGACTGACTGACTGACTGACTGACTGACTGACTGACTGACTGACTGACTGACTGACTGACTGACTGACTGACTGACTGACTGACTGACTGACTGACTGACTGACTGACTGACTGACTGACTGACTGACTGACTGACTGACTGACTGACTGACTGACTGACTGACTGACTGACTGACTGACTGACTGACTGACTGACTGACTCACCTTTTACTCATTCGCATGCAATTTCACGTACTCACACATGCTTGCAAACGCCACTTACGTAGAAAAATGATTGCGGTAATTTTCCTGATGTGCGTAGGTGCCTCCCCACATCCGTCGTTGAAAATCGGAGTCATGATGTACTGGGCGCAAGTGAGGGTCACTGTAGCCATGCTGGCAGGCTTAATTACAAAACTGTTTACCCAGACGAAAGTGTAAGAAAGCACCGAACCGAAGGCTTCGTGAAGGTACACATAATCTGCCCCAGACTTCTTCACAACTGTCCCCAGTTCTGCGTAGCAAAATGCTCCTGTTCAATAACATAAATTATATTATGCATTCGAACCTCCAAATTGAATTACCGGTACGGATAATAGATGACCGGGGTATCGAAATCTCTCTCGGCGTTAGATGATTAAATAAGGTTTTGGGTAAATCAGTTTATGAGAACTTTGTACCCAGTGGGAGTAGAGACACTAGTAGTGTGGTCAAGAGTGATACAACTTTACTAGAAACTTCTTTTATAAAGAAATTAACGATAGGCATTCTTCCAGAATTGCTATTCAAAGAAGGTCAAGTAGATAATTCTGATGAAAATAAAGTATTCAGTGAATCACTGCAGAGAGATTCTACGTTAGTATTGTGAGAGAAAGAATAGAGAGATCTGATGGCGGCCTTCGAGAACTGAATCAAATCTAGCGCGGCTTCCCGACAATGCGAATAGAGAAAACCTAATTTGATCCTGAGTTTGGATAGAGCCACAGCAGTTGGAAATATTAATCAGAAAGAGACCCTCTGGAAGAACTATAGGAATCATTGGTCGGTTGGGCACACTACCGGTATGGCAGTCCGAACCCCGGTTGTGAGAAATGATTAAACAAACAAGCACAACTTGTAATTCAAGAGACATTCATAATCATCATCATCATCATCATCATCATCATCATCATCATCATCATCATCATCATCATCATCATCATCATCATCATCATCATCAAACAAACGTTCTCCATTGTCTTCGGTCAATTGTCATGTCCAGTTGTCCACTGCTCTTCTTAATTTTATTTCAAGTTGTGTTATGTCCTCAATTATATTACATATCCAGCGCAGTCGTGGTCTGCCTTTGTTCCTCTTTCTTTCAAATCTTGTAGGCCTATTTTGTAGAATTCGGTCAGCTGTCTCATAGCACAATTGAAATTCTCTCCACATAATTTTTTATTCAAACCATCGCAGTCTCAGCCGGATGCCTTTGACTAGCAGAGTTGTTTGGATACCTAAACATGTTCAGTTCAGTAATTTCAAAATGTCTGTAGTCTTGAAATCTCTGCCATTTTCTGCAGCCAACTAATTTCTACTATTAGAATTCCTTTCCCACATGCCTTCGCAATGTTAATCATTCTGCTCCTTATAGAAAGATGGACTGAATAATTAATTGTCTTGTATATTTGAGAGGTGCGTCCAGTTATCCCATTAAGATCTTTTTCACTGCTGTAAATCTGCATTCATTAGCCATTCCATATAGTAGATGCATTGTTCTCCTTGCTCAGAAGCTTCTAAAATGTTGATAGTCATTGGCGTCTCTGATTTTTAAACAGCAACAGCTTTTCTCTGCGATGATCTTTGATCTTTTGGTTTAATCAGTTTGTGTCGCAACTTTCTTTCGTTTATGTTGAGGTGGCTAAAGTCGTCAGTAAATAGATTATTAAGAGACTTTCGTATGTTGAAAATTGCTGCCAGGGCCTATATATGCTGTAATGAATTACAAATACGAGTTAATTTGAGTCTTCGAAGTTAAAATTCATCATTTGATTTTAGGCCTACGTCTTTGTGGGAATGGGATAGGTTAGCTTATTATGTAAGAGAAGAGTTTGGGTTCGAGTCTTCTGAGACGGTTACTGTGAAAGAACCTGATTCGTTCACAATTGCCGAGCGCCATCGAATAAAACTTAGTCAAAATAGTGCTCAGTGAATGGGCAACAATAATTTTTATGGATAAAATTGTAATTTTATGTCAGTAAAGATTGATTAAGTTTAGCTACAAAACTAAATGAGCACTTACCAAGCATCGAGATGATTCCGCAGACTGTCCAGCTAATCATGGATAGACCAACGCTACCAGATCCGCTTGCCACTCCTCTTGGAGAAATAAAGATACCCGAGCCTAAACCAAAGGCAATTTGTTAAACCAGACTGATTAAGATCATCAGTTAATGGTGAATGGTCATCGATTGGATCATTCATAATTAAACGACAGCCTCGTCTTACACAGTGTTAGAGATATTCAATATCCGCATCGCATTGACACTCAATAGGGCACATTCAATTCTTTATCACACTACCACGGTTTAATAAACCAACTGTGTAACGGCGGGTGAGTCCATAAAACCTTCTGCGGTCAGTTGCACTGATTAAGTTTAGGTTGCTGGCTGCATTTACATTATCGATGGGTCTACTTCCCATATTCCGAAATATCCATCGTGATGTCCACTGTATAAATAAAATCAGAAATATTTTAAATTTTAGCAACGAACTTTCCATTGGACTTCAAGATCTAATTTTTCGAAGCACCAAGATAATCTGCGACAACTTTCATTAGCGCTTCCTGCATTTTTGGAATTCATTGGTTTTCAGATGCTGTACAATGCTCATTATGTTCTGAGGTGACCGTAAATTCCATTCTCTTATTTCACGTTTTTTTAGACTGCTCACATTTGGTAGGTTTGGGAATTGTACGACCTTTCATAAAATTTGTGGTTATATTGTTTAACAAACAATGCAAAGTTGCTCTTTTGGTAACATGATTGGTCAAGTCAGTTTTTACATGAATAATAATAATCATATGAAATGTTATATGAAATATCTTATCTTATCTTACATGACAGAACTCATACAAAGACTAAGGAAAGAAAGCGAGAAAGCAGGGTTATACTTTAACATCAAGAAGACTAAGATCATGACAACGGCAGAATGGGAAACTTTCGAGATAGACGGATAGGAAATACAGGTCGTAGCATGTTTCTCGTTTCTGGGCTCAATGATCGAAAGAGAGGGGAGATGCTAGCCAGAGGTGAGACGGAGAATAACACTAGGAAAATCCGCAGTGCAGGGAATGAAAAAGATATGGAGAGATAGGCATGTGAGCATGGAGACAAAAACAGGGTTGGTGAAGTCAATGATATTTCCGATAGTGCTATACGGAAGCGAGACATGGACAAAAACAAAAGCAACAGAAGAGAAAATCGATGCGTGTGAAATGTGGATATGGAGAAGGTTGCTGGGAATATCGTGGAGAGAAAAGAGAACAAATGTGTCTGTAATCCAGGAGATAGGACAACTAAGAGGAGACATGACACTACAACAAAGGGCCATCAGACAGAAATTGATGTACTTTGGACACGTTATGAGAGCAGACGGTTTGGAGAAGGAGATGATGCTGGCGTGCGGAGAGGGGGTGAGGAAAAGGGGCCGCCCGAGAACCCGATGGATGGAGGAGATACACAGGAGGACAGCGATGAACCTTGCACAACTAAGGGACGCGGTACGGAACAGGGAGGAATGGAGGAGGCTGGTCATGACGGTCGCTAGAGTTCCACGAACTGACGGCACAAGGTGACAAGGTGATCTTACATGATTATTTATAAAGCACCGCACACAGTATAGACTATTCAGAGGCGCTACCAGCATGACAGCCCCGATGGAAAAGAAAGGTTTTAGGCAGCGGAGAGAAGAGGGCGAGATCCAAAACAATATTTTTTGCTACGGAGAGAGGGGGCAGGTCATTCCATAAGGAAGGGCCAATGATGGCAAAAGCACGATGCTGAGCCATCGATGTCCTTGCGCGGGGAACAAGTAGATCAAGGTGGTCCGCAGACCGAAGAGGGCGGGAAGAGATAGCAGAGGGAGGTTTACGCATTAGGTTACATGGGTAATAATATGTAATAATAGTAATATGCAATAATAATAATAATAATAATAATAATAATAATAATAATAATAATAAAAATAAAAATAAAAATAAAAATAATAATAATAATGTACCTTGGGGCAAAAAAAAAAAATAATAATAATAATAATAATCTTCATCACGGCGCTTGGAAAGAGCCTGAGCACCATCTCTGGTGATGCACGTGAAACATCATACCTCTTCCAACGCCTGACGTTGACAATCCAACGCTACAACGCAATAGCTTTCCGCGGCACTTTCCCTCTCTCGATTCCTGAGGAATAGAGGCCGTTCCAGATGATTTACCTATTTTGATTAATATTTAAGTCCCCGAGGGATCATATGTACCTTGGGGCAAAAAAAAATAATAATAATAATGCACTGTAACAATAATGACTTATCTGAAATCCAACTGCGGTCATCACAAAAAGCATTTGAGGTAAGAATTATTAATAATACCGATAATACTTCCAACGACGAACGCAATTCCGCTGAAAAGTCCAATGTTTCTAGGAACCTCAACGTCTGCGCCATCTTTCGTCGTTTTATCTTTGATGTCTGGATTCTCTTTAGTTAATTCTGGCGACTTTTGTTTTTCGTCTTGAGAAGTTGTGTTACTACTTCTAGTAGAAGAGCGCTGTCTGACTGAGATATTATTTTCTTCTGTGAATTGCAATCAAACTATTTGGTGATGCAAAGCTTCCAAGCTGTCAGTTAGTTAAATAGCAGAATTGGCTGGTGAAACAAATTATCTCCCAGTTTTAATCTATTGCTTGGTCCTATTATGATCTGAAAGAGGAGGAGAGTGGAATGAGTAAATGTCCCAAAAGAAGCGTCTGCAGGGAAGAATGGTGATGAGATACGTAGTGTAGTGCACCGACTACCTCTTAGCAATCCTTGGTCGCCTGCCATATTGAACGTAGAGAAAAGCATTAAAGATCAAGAAGAGCATATTGTTACTGAAATACGTCCACGAACAATGCGACACAGATCCCAAAGTTTGAAAGATCAAGAGTTCACTGTACAGCTCCCCTGTATTTTCAGCAATCTATCTCTTGTCAGGGCTTAGAAATCGATCTTTATGCAGAGGATTTAAACAAAGGTTACATCAACATTCTGAACAGTGAACACCATAATAGCAATTTTTCCATCATTTAAAGAGTTATCTTAGAGCGATATACGTGGGGCGTGGTGGCTCAGTGGTAAGTTCGGCGCCTTGTGACCGGAGGGTTGCAGGTTCGATTCCCACTCTAGCCGCTGCGTACAGACCTTGGGCAAGTCCTTCACTCGCAATTGCTCGTGGCGCTTCGGCGTGAAAATTCCGGCACAGTATCAAATGCTGTAGTCGGGAGCGCCTCTGAGTAGTAGTTGACTTCGAGAGGCGCTATAGAAATATCCGGAATAAATAATAAAATAAAATAAAATAAAATACTCTTACCTCCCATTGCGGTCATCTTTGTTGGCTTGACAATGCAGATGTCGAGTGCGCGCTGCTAGAATGTCAGATTATTTCTACGCGAGTTTATCAGCTAAATGCTTGGCTGGGTTTCAGATAATAAAATACCTAATGTTTAACAAACAATGGCTTACGCCAAACGACCTGCATCGAGCTTCCGAATTAAATTAACTTAATTTAATTTAATTAATCTCATCAAATAACATGTATGCAAATGAATTCCGTCTTGGCTAAAATTAGAGGCAACTTTTCGGGCTATAATAATATGAGCGGAACAAAAGTCCGTAATTACACTTTAAGATTTACATACACAATAGACTCTCACTGGAGACAAGCAACAACAGAACAAAGGAATGCCGAAGTGGATGAACATTACAGTGCAATTTGCTGGCTATACTAAATTGAACTATGCCTTGGTTTTTGCGTCACTGGCTACCTCAGTTGTGTACTGCGGGTAGCTGGTTTTCTCTTACCTTCAATAATATTACCCTGGCTGAACAGTACCGGTCCGGACCGTTTTATATATTTTGAGAATATATGGAATCAATTTACTCGACACATCAGCAAAAAGTACCCCAATCCGTTGCACAGTTAGTCCTGCAACATCAACAGCATAATTAAGGCATTAGTGGTGCACTGGAGTCAAGAAGCGCGTAACTAAAAGGAGATGGAAGAGCGGATGGACAGTGCTTAATAGAAGGAGGTGGAGGAAGGACCATACAAATGTGGAGAAGGAGGAAGCAGAGGTAGTTCATTTTCATAGGTGTCCTTTATGAATGATCCAATTGAGATTTAGGATGGAGGGAGAGGAAGGCAGGAGTTTGCTGAAGAGTTAGCTTTAGCACTAGAGTTCTGTGGAATGTCGGTCGTTTTAGAAATGATAAACTGACAGGTAGAGAAAGCGAGTGAACTTGTTTAGAAATGAAAATACGATATGATTCTTCTATACAGGGAAATGGGACGAGTTTGGAAGCTGGACTTAAAGAATTTTGATATAGAGATCCGATGAAGAAGACGATTAGGAGATCGCGAATACACAAGAGAATAGATAAGACGAGTAAACAAGAATAGGCTGATTGCTCGTCTTCCTAAGTTTTCCCATATCTCTTCGTTTATGGTCAATCAACTTCACTGGTTTCCTTTCCTAGCCCGCATTCAATTTAAAGTTCTAGTTCTCGTCCTCAAGTTCAAATGGGTACTCCTCCCAAATATCTCAGGAACCCAGCTGGCACGGCCACACCAGGCAACCCTGTATACTACACGCTGGCTGAAAGGAAGCTAGTGTAGGACCTCCAGCATGTTACCAGATACCTTTTTGGTATTCGGCCATTAAGGCGCGCCGCAGAGCGTTGCACTCGATCGAGGCACGCCAGACGAATAGAAGGCAGGATATAGTAAAGTGAGGAACAGTAGTCAAGTCCAGCTGTGATAAAAGAGTGTACTAACACAGCAGTGGCACCAGAGGTCAGAGAGCGGGCAACAGTGCGAAGCTGGGGCAGCTGGTGTTAGCAAGTACGGACAAGATTGTGGAGATGAGGTGCAAGAGTAAGCTTCTGATCTATCAGGACCGTAAGGTCGCGAACCACCGTAGAGAAAGTATAACTAGGAAATTCATCAGCCAGGGCGCCAAGGTCAAGCTTAGCAAGTTGCTGTCGGGTGCCCAGCCAAATAAATTTAATCTTTGCCATGCTTAGGCGCAAAAGGTTTGATGACATCCATGCTTCCAATGCGACCAAAACCCGGCGCATAGCCCGGCAGCAGAAGAGGCGTTGGATGACATGTACAGTACCGGTAAAAGGCTCTCTCGCTAACACAGCTGACTGATCTATTTACGAAACGCTGTATTTTTAGTCTACTGATGTGAGGAATAGTTTATCCAGTATTATATTTAAAAAATTTCAAGTTTCCAAGTATTTTTATTGTTTTAAATTTTGTTTATGAGTAAGGAATTATAGATAGAATTGCAATGTCAGATTGTTTTTACAAAGCATACCTATAAATAATAATAATGAATTAATAATCTTACTGGGACAAGGGAGTTGTTTCTAAGCTGAATGCGTTGCTTTCAGATCCTTTTCTATAGCAAGCACGCTTCAGGGCAGTTCTGCCCCACATGCTGGCGACTGTCTGAACGCATTGCCAATTACACCATGCGGTTTGAGACTCGATGACGAGGCGGTTAGAATTACTGTTGGTCCTCGCCTTGGAATCACGCTCTGCGAACCGCGTAAGTCCAGTTGCGGCTCTTTGGTCACGGCTGAAGGTAGGCTACTCATTGGCTATCCTGCAACCTGGGCCCAGCCTTTCGTCTCGACATGCCACCCTAAATGTCTAATCTGTCCATTAACTCAGCTTTTACGAACAACGGAATAGATTTTCTAACAATATTGAAGGAAATGCAGCGAATAAACAAATATGACGTATACCATTGTGTGACGTCACAATACAGTCTCAATCAAAACCAGGCATGCGGTGGTTAAGCAATGAATACTACTACTTCTTTCATCGAGCAGCCGTCTTCTTGTCGAAGGAGACTGGATGTCTTCTTATACAAATGCCAGAAGATCTTGACGACGATTCGCTTCCTTCGACTCGACGACAGTTGGACGGGACAGGTCAGTGCAAAATTTCAGAGTCGAAATCAAAGTCGTGAGAACTAGTTCGTTGAAAAACGCACGCCGAGAGCATGCCTTTAAAATTTCGACAACAAAATCGTTGTTTTGTTATTATTATATCGGTTGAACTGATACAAATAGAAAAAAATAGCAAAGAATGATAATATGATGCTTGAAGTTTAAACTGATTGTAATTAACTGTTAGTAATATTATATTTAAGAAGGCATAAATCATAAACTTTGTACTACTGATTATAGTATTTTTCATAAGTTATTTGCGGGTCCGTTGCGAGCTCCTAAAATTCGCCGGGCCCCGGGCATTTGCCTCTGTTCCCTCTCGATGGGCTTGTTTATAACTACTTTCCACTACCGGTGAACTCAGACAGCAAATATAGCCTATGTGTAATCTGCAGGCAATGTTCTTATGTAATCTGCCATTTTTTAAATCAAAGTGCTGAATCACCGCGTCCTCTCCGATCGTCTTGACCTCTTAGTTCCCCGTATCAGGACTAAATATGGTTCAATCCAGGTCCTTTGCCTGCATAGGTCCCTCATCTTGGAAACGAATTCCTTCTTCCGTCCGCGACACCATTCCCTCTGGTAGCGTTTCTTCTGACTTTTCTCACCCAAATCCTGCTTTATCTCTTGGGGTATCCGCAAAATTCGTAAATACTTATCGATGGTTTGACAAATATCTCATCTGACTCACAATAAGTTAAGATTCATACGTTAATCCTATAACCCTTGTTCGGTTTTAAGATGGATTCAATCCGAATTTACAAAAGGGAATAGGCCATGGCCTCATTCACTGATTCGTTATCTGAATCTGAAATCTGACTGCAAATGTTTTTCTTCTGTTTCTTCCTGAATACGGATTCGTTTCGTTGTGTAAACGTTGTTTTAATACTCTTGGAAACGTACATGGAGCATAAAGCAGAAGGCTATTGGAAGATTTAATTAATTAATTAAGTAAGTAAGTATATCCTTTTGTTGAACCAACTGCTAGCCGCACTTTGGTGTACATGAAAGTTTTATCAAGTAGGCCTATAGATCATCCTAATTATAAAAGTTTTACGAGTTAGATAATCAGCAGGTGGGATGATTCGGTTATGTAAACGGGGTCGTAAAGTGTGTCCAGTGGCTTTTATAGGAGGTAACAGTTCATGCAGAACATGAGCTGGATCGGCAATGACACCAGCGAACAGTCGGGAGTCGATTCTCTGACAGAGTCGCTCAAAGCTTTGCTGGGAGTCAGGAAGGTATCGCGCTCTGACCAGTCTCCTCAGTACAGCCTGGAGTCTATCGCGCCCTTCCTGACCAACGAATCCCCACCAAGCAGAGGCCGCATGCAGCATCCTTGGCACCATTGTGGCATAGACAACGTCGTTTAATGATGGGCCTGTTAATCCGTGGGCGGCCAGTACCCGGATGGCGTACATCGACTATCTAGCCCTTGTGTAGATGTTGCTAATATGATTGTCGAATCTGAGGTGCTCGGTCACTGTTGCTCCCAAACCCGAACTATGTATTATGCTAGCATCGATGTCGACAGCAGAGGAGATGTTGCCGTTGAACTTGGTTCTATGCTGCCTCTGGCTGAGAAGGGCTATGACCCAGTTGTATGCGCAGTCTGGAATTGGTATTTCCGTGAGTTCTTCCGCTAGGTAGGTGTGCCTCACCGTATCGAACGCTTTAGAAAAATCTAATGCTATTAGATGGACATACGGGTTTGTGGCCACCATTTCGACAAGATTATGGATATGAGCGCTGCCGATGTCAACCCTGATGGTCGAAAGGCGTATTGGTCGTCAAAGCCAAGATTGCTCTGTTGCCGTGTTAGGAGTGGGTAGAAAAACCGCCGAACAACGAGTCGTTCAAGGACGCGGCTCAGGATCGGAGTGATAGATATTGGCCGAAAATCGGCGACGGTGGACGGTCGTGACACCTTGGGAACCGAAGTAATGCAGCTCATCTTTCATTGAGGTTGAACGTACGATTAGCTGAGTGACAGGTTGTACAAGTGCATAATTGGCAGTGCGAGTACCGGGGCAGATCTGCACAAGAGCCATGGTGGCACTCCGTCCGGCCCGGTAGCCGTTCGTCCGACGGCCTCGAGCAGCTGGAAGACAATGTATTCATCAAAGATCTTTTGCTCCCAGCAGACTGCCGTGGATTTTAGTTTTGGGGCCTCGTAGTGTGGATCATTTGATATAGAGCCATAGTGCTGGTTGAGTGAAGCAGCAGTAACTCCTTCAGGCACCTGGTTCTGCTTGCGGTCGTTCCCCCGCAGCCGATTAACCTCCCGCCACATCTCTCGGGAGCCTCTTTTGGTTTTTTCGAACTTCTACAACGCTGGTGCATAGAACACAAGGCACCAGTCGATGTCGCACCAAACCCAAGACGTAGGCTAATCAGGTGTACCATTTAATACGATGCGTTGCGGTGAATATTAAGTAGGAAATAAACCTCTGCATAGACCCATGCAGGAGTTGTATACGTCCTTGCAAAGACGCTGTAGGACCCTCGTAACAGTGTAGTGACTCAATAAATACATCAGTCGAACCCAGTCGCGCAGATGCATGCTGGGGATTGCAGGGCGCGTGGGGTATCAGCGGGACGCAAGAACGCAGGAAGGCGAACAGGAGCAGCTAACGATACCGCGAGTGTCGAAGTTGGGAGCGACACAACGCAGACAGGAGTCAGATTAGCATTCCTGCCAGTTTCTTTGCTTGGCCGGCGTCGTGCGTAGGTAGTTAACACAATCTGTCGATGGGTGTCTTTGCGTTACAGGGAGATGCAGCAGAAGAGAGAAGCGTACAACAGATAGAGGCAAATGTCAGATTTATAGCGTGTTGCAGAGGTCTCCGCCATTCCAGATCCTCCATCGAGCTTGTCGAAGGAAGAAACATAATCTAATATGTTTCAATTGAATCCGGTGACTCCATTACTGTCGTTGTAATAATGCACAGATTATTCGTTGAGTTTTCGTGAAGAGGTGCTATATAAACCAATGATTACATTATATCAATCTATGGTCGAAGCTTCAAGTGATGTAGTCAGGAATTATGCTCCGTTTGAGAAGCCAAGTCAGAAGATCAAATATCAACAGGTCACAAAATTGTAAATATCAGCCTATATAGAACAGAAGCATGTTTAACTCTTGAATGACATTAAATGATTTCTCGCTCTTAGACATATAGCAGCATTGGAGTATCATACCACTCTCTCTCTAGCTGTGCATTACATAGGGAATGTGGAACAATCTATCTCCTTCCAGCTGCCAAACAGTTGAATCCAAGAGATTTAATTCAGAAACTAAACTCACAGCTGTGTTGTCATACCAGTTATCTCAATTTTACCAGAAATATCTGCAACATTCACAACAGTGTCTCCCACAAAGTGAGGTTTTGTACTGTCGTACAATTCTCCCAATAGCATCGATCCCCTTCAATTCTGTATCAGAATGCTTAACCACCATAGATGCCTTTTGTCTTAATGGACAGATCCCGGTATTGACCTGATTACGGCTTGGTTTTGGTGCGCCATAGTTCAATGCCTTTTACATTAATACCGGCACGATAGAAGTTTACTTCTGATGGTAACAGTGGCGTGCAGAGGGGGGTGCCGAGGGTGCGACGGCCCCGGGCATCCAGCCGGGGGGGGCATCCAACGGTTGGCGTTGGCCCAGTCACATCTCTTGCGCTTGTATTGACGGACTAATTTCGTATCATACGAATCGTATGCCGTAGTTTAAGTAATAATAATACTATCTAATGCATTGCGAACCCTTTTAGCGTGTTATGAAATCAGCGGTTGACAACGGCAGTGTTAGCCTATGAATGTATTATCGTTCATAGGTTTAATTAGGTTAGCGTCGTCTGTTAAAAAATTTTCGGCAAGACGCAACACTCGCGGCAACAGTAAGTCATTTTATTGTCTATTTTGTAAGGATTTAATCAAACATTTGCAGACAACCATTAATATCAGCCGACGTTGGCTTTGGCGGGCATACGCGTACCATTTGTCTTTACTTTAGATAAATCTTGTGTTCTTGCAACTATTTCGTTGCAAGTTACTAATAACCGGCCGCCAATAAATCGCCATTCAAATATTTATGTTTACAAATTACAATACATCGCGAAGTAAGACACGAGTGCGCAAGTTTTTATGTCATGTTTTCCATACAGGCTATACTATGATTAGTAATAGTAGCCTAACTTCCTAAGCATAAAATACAAAGTCTACAATTCGGTTTCCGATCGTCAAAATAGGCTAAAAGTACCATACGGCAATATGCAATTCTCAAAAATTTCCTGGGGGAAAGGGAGAGGGGGCAGCACAGTGCAGTGGGAGGGGACTGGAGGGGGAATGAATTAGGGAAAGAACAATTTAGGGGCATCCAATGAAGGGGTTGGCCCCGGGCATCAAAGACCCTCTGCACGCCACTGGATGGTAATAACAACTAAATTTTAAAAACACTATTTACTACACGTTAGTTGTCATGTCTTTCCGGCATTCCATCATTGCAATCCCTTAATACGACAAGGGGCGTCCCGTGGGCAATTAGCATTCCTCCCAGTGCTTAATCCGGCTGTGATTAAATTTGTAATGTAATCATACAAACGTTTTATTTCAATAATATTATTATATTGCAAAACACCAAGTATAAGAATCGTGTCCTTTGCGTGACGTCACAATAAATGATTTATGACGTCATTATACATTTCAGAGATTCGCTCATTTCCATTCTCTGATAATGAGTATTATTTTAAGGGACATAAAAGACACGACCATCGTAAGGAAAACCGCCATTGTTTGTACTCTGACAGTGCCTGGATAAAGGAGGAGGGCGACGCTAATCATCTCTCTTAAATGACACAATATCGATAGGCAGCAACAAACTAACTAAGGAAAGAGAAGTTCACTGAAGAAGCTCACAGACGGAGAAGACAGAGTATCATTTCCGTGGCCGGAGTCACTACAGCGTGTTATGTTTTCACAAGCATGAGCCTGTATTTCAGATTACGTTTCTCAAGACATGAACCTGCATATTGAATTCCGTTTCTCTCAAGGCACCAGCATGTATTTCGGATTATGTATCTGTCACGGCAGGATCCTGTATATCGAGTTACGTTTGCCAAGGCAGAAGCCTCTCTATCGGATAATATAATTATGTGGATTATGTTTCTCTCAAGGCAGGGGCCTGTATATCGAGTAACTTTTTTCTCAAGGCGGGAGATTGTATTTCGGATTACGTTTCTCAAGGCGGGAGCCTGTATTTCGGATTATGTTTCTCTCAAGGCAAGAGCCTCTATTTCCGATAACGTTTCTCTCAAGGCAAGAGTCTCTATTTCAGATTATGTTTCTCTCAAGGCAGGAGCCTGTATTTCAGATTATGTTTCTCTCAATGCAGGAGCCTGTATTTCGGATTATGTTTCTTTCAAGACAGGAGCCAGTATTTCGGATTATGTTTCCCTCAAGACAGGAGTCTCTATTTCGGATTATGTTTTTGTCTCAGGGCAGGAGCCTGTATTTCGGATTATGTTTCTCTCAAGGCAAGAGCCTGTATTTCGGATTCTGTTTCTGTCACGGTAGGAGCCTGTATTCAAATTATATTTCTCTCGAGGCAGGAGCCTGTATTTCGGATTATGTTTCTCTCAAGGCAGGGGTCTGTATTTCGGATTACGTTTTTGTCTCACGGCAAGAGCCGGTATTTTGGATTATGTTTCTCTCAAGACAGGAGCCAGTATTTCGGATTATGTTTCCCTCAAGGCAGGAACCTGTATTTCGGATTATGATTCTCAAGGCAGGAGCCTATATTTCAGATTACGTTTCTCAAGACAGGAGCTTGTATTTCGGATTATGTTTCACTCAAGGCAGGAGCCTGTATTTCTGAATATATTTCTCAAGGCAGGAGCCTGTATTTCGGATTATGTTTCCCAAGGCAGGAGCCTGTATTTCGGATTCTGTTTCTCTCAATGCAAGATCCTGCATTTCGGATTATGTTTATCTCAAGACAGGACCCTGTATTTTGAATTACGTTTCTCAAGGCAGGAGACTGTACTTCGGATTGCGTTTCTCAAGTCAGGAGCCTGTATTTCGTATTCTGTTTCTCTAAATGCAAGATCCTGCATTTCGGATTATGTTTATCTCAAGACAGGAGCCTGTATTTCGAATTACGTTTCTCAAGGCAGGAGCCTGTATTTCGGAATATGTTCTCAAGACAGGAGAGTGTATTTAGGATTTTGTTTCTCAAGGCAGGAGCCTGTATTTCGGATTACGTTTCTCAAGACAGGAGCTTGTATTTCGGATCATGTTTCTCTCAAGGCAGGAGCCCACATGTATTTCGGATTACGTTTCTCAAGACAGAAGCTTGTATTTCGGATCATGTTTCTCTCAAGGCAGGAGCCTATATTTCGGATTATGTTTCTCAAGCCAGGAGCCTGTATTTCGGATTATGTTTCTCTCAAGGCAAGAGCATGTATTTCGGCTTACGTTTTTCAAGACAGGAGCTTGTATTTCGGACTATGTTTCTCTCAAGGCAGGAGCCTGTATTTCGGAATATGTTTCCCAAGGCAGGAGCCTGTATTTCGGATTTTGTTTCTCTTAAGGCAGGAGCCTGTATTTCCGATTACGTTTCTCAAGACAGGAGCTTGTATTTCGGATCATGTTTCTCTCAAGGCAGAAGCCTGTATTTCGGATTATGTTTCTCAAGGCAGGAGCCTATATTTCGGATTATGTTTCTCAAGGCAGGAGCCTATTTTCGGATTATGTTTCTCGAGGCAGGAGCCTGTATTTCGGATTACGTTTCTCAAGACAGGAGCTTGTATTTCGGATTATGTTTCACTCAAGGCAGGAACCTGTATTTCGGAATATGTTTCTCAAGGCAGGAGCCTGTATTTCGGACTATGTTTCTCAAGGCAGGAGCCTGTATTTCGTATTATGTTTCTCAAGACAGGAGCTTGTATTTCGGATTATGTTTCTCAAGACAGGAGCTTGTATGTCGGATTATGTTTTTCCCAAGGCAGGAGCCTGTATTTCGGAATATGTTTCTCAAGGCAGGAGCCTGCGTTTCGGATTATGTTTCTCAGGACAGGAGCTTGTATTTCGGATTACGTTTCTCAAGACAGGGGCTTGTATTTCGGATTATGTTTCACTCAAGGCAGGAGCCTGTATTTCGGAATATGTTTCTGAAGGCAGGAGCCTGCATTTCGTATTATGTTTCTCAAGACAGGTGCTTGTATTTCGGATTATCTTTCTCAAGGCAGGAGCCTGTATTTCGTATTATGTTTTTCTCAAGACAGGAGCTTGTATTTCGGATTATGTTTCTCAAGACAGGAGCTTGTATGTCGGATTATGTTTCTCCCAAGGCAGGAGCCTGTATTTCGGAATATGTTTCTCAAGGCAGGAGCTTGTATGTCGGATTATGTTTTTCCAAGGCAGGAGCCTGTATTTCGGAATATGTTTCTCAAGGCAGAAGCCTGCGTTTCGGGTTATGTTTCTCAGGACAGGAGCCTGTATTTCGGATTACGTTTCTCAAGACAGGAGCTTGTATTTCGGATTATGTTTCACTCAAGGCAGGAGCCTGTATTTCGGAATATGTTTCTGAAGGCAGGAGCCTGTTTTTCGGCTTATGTTTCTCAAGGCAGGAGCCTGTATTTCGTATTATGTTTCTCAAGACAGGTGCTTGTATTTCGGATTATCTTTCTCAAGGCAGGAGCCTGTATTTCGTATTATGTTTTTCTCAAGACAGGAGCTTGTATTTCAGATTATGTTTCTCAAGACAGGAGCTTGCATGTCGGATTATGTTTCTCCCAAGGCAGGAGCCTGTATTTCGGAATATGTTTCTCAAGGCAGGAGCCTTTATATCGTATTCTGTTTCTCAAGGCAGGAGCCTGTATTTCGGAATATGTTTCTCAAGACAGGAGCTTGTATTTCGGATTATGTTTCTCAAGCCAGGGGCTTGTATGTCGGATTATGTTTCTCCCAAGGCAGGAGCCTGTATTTCGGAATATGTTTCTCAAGACAGGAGCCTGTATTTCGGATTATGTTTCTCAAGACAGGAGCCTGTATTTCGTATTATGTTTCTCAAGACAGGAGCCTCTATTTCGGATTACGTTTCTCAAGACAGGAGCCTGTATTTCGGATTACGTTTCTCAAGACAGGAACCTGTATTTCGGAATACGTTTCTCAAGGCAGGAGCGTGTATTTCGGATTATGTTTCTCTCAGGGCAAGAGCCTGTATTTCGGATTCTGTTTCTGTCACGGTAGGAGCCTGTATTTCTGATTATGCTTCTCTCAGGGCCGGAGCCTGTATTTCGGATTATGTTTCTCTCAAAGCAGGAGCCGGCATTTCGGATTATGTTTATCTCAAGACAGGACCCTGTATTTCGGATGATGTTTCCCAAGGCAGGAGCCTGTATTTCGGATTTTGTTTCTCAAGGCAGGAATCTGCATTTCGGATTATGTTTCTCTTAAGGCAGGAGCCTGTATTTCCGATTACGTTTCTCAAGACAGGAGCTTGTATTTCGGATCATGTTTCTCTCAAGGCAGAAGCCTGTATTTCGGATTATGTTTCTCAAGGCAGGAGCCTATATTTCGGATTATGCTTCTCAAGGCAGGAGCCTATTTTCGGATTATGTTTCTCAAGGCAGGAGCCTGTATTTCGGATTACGTTTCTCAAGACATGAGCTTGTATCTCGGATTACGTTTCACTCAAGGCAGGAGCCTGTATTTCGGAATATGTTTCTCAAGGCAGGAGCCTGTATTTCGGATTATGTTTCTCAAGGCAGGAGCCTGTATTTCGTATTATGTTTCTCAAGACAGGAGCTTGTATTTCGGATGATGTTTCCCAAGGCAGGAGCCTGTATTTCGGATTTTGTTTCTCAAGGCAGGAATCTGCATTTCGGATTATGTTTCTCTTAAGGCAGGAGCCTGTATTTCCGATTACGTTTCTCAAGACAGGAGCTTGTATTTCGGATCATGTTTCTCTCAAGGCAGAAGCCTGTATTTCGGATTATGTTTCTCAAGGCAGGAGCCTATATTTCGGATTATGCTTCTCAAGGCAGGAGCCTATTTTCGGATTATGTTTCTCAAGGCAGGAGCCTGTATTTCGGATTACGTTTCTCAAGACATGAGCTTGTATCTCGGATTACGTTTCACTCAAGGCAGGAGCCTGTATTTCGGAATATGTTTCTCAAGGCAGGAGCCTGTATTTCGGATTATGTTTCTCAAGGCAGGAGCCTGTATTTCGTATTATGTTTCTCAAGACAGGAGCTTGTATTTCGGATTATGTTTCTCAAGACAGGAGCTTGTATTTCGGAATATGTTTCTCGAGGCAGGAGCCTGCGTTTCGGATTATGTTTCTCAGGACAGGAGCCTGTATTTCGGATTACGTTTCTCAAGACAGGAGCTTGTATTTCGGATTATGTTTCACTCAAGGCAGGAGCCTGTATTTCGGATTACGTTTCTCAAGACAGGACCTTGTATTTCGGATTATGTTTCACTCAAGGCAGGAGCCTGTATTTCGGAATATGTTTCTGAAGGCAGGAGCCTGTTCTTCGGATTATGTTTCTCAAGGCAGGAGCCTGTATTTCGTATTATGTTTCTCAAGACAGGTGCTTGTATTTCGGATTATGTTTCTCAAGGCAGGAACCTGTATTTCGTATTATGTTTCTCCCAAGGCAGGAGCCTGTATTTCGGAATATGTTTCTCAAGGCAGGAGCCTTTATATCGTATTATGTTTGTCAAGACAGGAGCCTGTATTTCGGAATATGTTTCTCAAGCCAGGAGCTTGTATGTCGGATTATGTTTCTCCCAAGGCAGGAGCCTGTATTTCGGAATATGTTTCTGAAGACAGGAGCCTGTATTTCGGATTATGTTTCTCAAGACAGGAGCCTGTATTTCGTATTATGTTTCTCAAGACAGGAGCCTCTATTTCGGATTACGTTTCTCAAGACAGGAGCCTGTATTTCGGATTACGTTTCTCAAGGCAGGAGCGTGTATTTCGGATCATGTTTCTCTCAGGGCGAGAGTCTGCATTCCGAATTATGTTTATCTCAAGGCAAGAGCCTGCATTTCGGATTCTGTTTCTGTCACGGTAGGAGCCTGTATTTCTGATGATGTTTCTCTCAAGGCAGGAGCCTGTATTTCGGATTATGTTTTTGTCTCAGGGCAAGAACCTGTATTTCGGATTATGTTTCTCTCAAAAGCAGGTGCCGGCATTTCGGATTATGTTTATCTCAAGACAGGACCCTGTATTTCGGATTATGTCTCCCAAAACAGGAGCCTGTATTTCGGATTTTGTTTCTCAAGGCAGGAGTCTGTATTTCGGATTATGTTTCTCTCAAGGCAAGAGCCTGTATTTCCGATAACGTTTCTGTCAAGGCAAGAGTCTGTATTTCGGATTATGTTTCTCTCACGGTAGGAGCCTGTATTTCGGGTTATGTTTCTCTCAAGGCAAGAGCCTGTATTTCGGATTATGTTTCTCTCAATGCAAGAGCCTGCATATCGGATTATGTTTATCTCAAGACAGGAGCCTGTATTTCGAATTACGTGTCTCAAGGCAGGAGACTGTACTTCGGATTATGTTTCTCTCAAGGCAGGAACCTGTATATCGAGTTATATTTCTCAAGACAGGAACCAGTATTTCGAATAATGTTTATCTCAAACAGGAGCCTGTATATCGTTCCTCAAGACAGGAGCCTGTTTTTCTGATTGTGTTTCTCTCAGGACAGGAGCCTGTATTTTGATTATATTTCTATCAAGCCAGCAATATGTTTATCGGATTATATTTCTGTTATAGCAGGAGATTGTATTTCGAATTGCGTTTGTCTGAATGTGGGAGCCTGTATTTCGGATTATGTTTCTCTCAAGGCAGGAGCCTGTATATCGAATTACTTTTCTGTCAAGGCAGGAGCCTCTATCTCGGATTATGTTTCTCTCAAGGCAGGAGCCTGTATATGAGGTAATTTGAGGAAGTCTTTTTCAGTACGCTTAATTGTGCATTTTGATTTTCAAAAATTTCAATAAGTCTTACTGATGGTTAAAATTGCCACACCACAGTTTGTCTGTGTGTCTATATGCGTTACATCCTTCGTTGGTTTTGAGCACAAAATCAAGTTTCATTCATTCAACAGACATCTTATATGTTGCTTTAGTAATTCTTCGTTGTTTTGCTTAAGCGTCAATTGATTACTGTCATAATTATAATTCTACGATCGCTATTTCTACATTTCCAACACCCTGAGCTCCATCTCTCGCTAATAATTATATTTGCACCTTATGTCAACACAGGGACAGACTACGTGGTAAGAGTTAATCTAAAAAGTAAATTATTTGATGAAATCTTGATAGCAACTACACTGAAAAGGTCGTAAAAAATAGGAATTATTGCGCTGTTTAATATTACCAAGCAATAAAAATCGGCAAAGATAGGTGCGACATTGCTTATTTGCCTTCTTGTAAACGTATGGATACACCTCTTAACCACCCTATAGTTTGTTCTCATGTTTTTTTTTATTGATCTTAGCTTTCTGAAATATGTTTTTACTCAAAAGTATCCTCTATTTGCATTGTTCGGCTGAGAGATCTTTCCATTTAATTGATCTGTGTTTACTATGAGTTATAAAAATGTGTTAGCAGACCAGATATCTTTTTCATTGAACCTGTAGCAGCATGACCTACCGATAGCCCCCGGCGCCGCCGCCATCCGCCGCCGCTAAGCCTTCAAGTCGAAACCAGTCGCTAAGCAATCGACTGCTAGCGACTTGTTCATTAATATTTTGGTAGTTGTTTTAAGCGACAAACGAATGTTTTAATCGCGGTTTCCAAGTTCGGATTAGAAGAAGACATCAGCAGTAGGACATGAGCAACACTTACAATACAACACAGCATTCGTTGTTGAGGAAAACAAACTGACATGCAACAACTTGGTACATTATTAGAGAGTAGAGACGAATGCACTCGTCTGAGTGCATTCATCAGCTTTTTCCAATCTACTCTGTCAAACGTCTTTTCAGAATCCACAAACCAGATATAGACCTCTTGGCCGTACTCTAAACAAATACAACATGAAGATAAATATCGGAAAGACAAAAGTTATGAGGATAATTGCAGGGGAGGAGGAGATTGCAATGAAAATAACAATAAATGGAGAGTAGGTGGAACAGGTCAAGAGCTTCTGTTACTTGGGAAGTATGATAACAACAGATGCAAGATGCCATAGTGATATTAAATGAAGGATAGTATTGGGAAAAGACGCGTTCACGAAAAGAGGAGAGTTGATGAGAGGAGGACTGAGCAAAAACCTAAAGAAGAGACTTGTCAAGGCACTGGTATGGAGTGTGGTACTGTATGGGTCGGAGACGTGGACCATCAGGAAAGAGGATATCAAGAGATTGGAGGCCTTTGAGATGTGGATATGGAGAAGAATGGAAAAGGTGAGCTGGACGGAGCGAATGACAAATGAAGAGGTGTTGCAAAGTGTAGAAGAAATAAGATAGGCCTAACTGATGACAACATTAAGAGAAAGACAAAAGAACTGGATTGGACACATATTAAGAGGAGACTCCCTCTTGAGAGAAATCGTAGAGGGGAGATTGGAGGAAGGAGGAGAGGAAGACCGCGACAGATGATGCTGGGATGGACGATGACCGAATGATACAGCGGACTGAAGAGAAGAGCACAGCAAAGAGAGGAATGGCGTCATTGGAAGTGGAAACCTGCCGAAGGGCAGAGAACTTAAAGAAGAAAGAAGAAGATCAATGGAACCCACATTTTTTGGTTGAAATCCATTTTGATATTTCGATACATCAACGGACTTGGCATTAATATTCTGGTAGGATGGGGCAAATAAGGACGGAGATAGTGTGTCATGTCTTACGTGTCTGTTGGCTCTTAGATGGCTCGTGGCAATTATATGAGATCTCCTGAGATCTCTGAACGGGGCGCACATTCTTATTTGCATCTCCATCAGTCGATACGAGTGGCCACACGCTGAACCGATTGCAGCATGCACGCAGAACCGTAGCACTCATAAATACTATAGTAGGCCAATAGTGATGTGCTATGGGATGAACAGATGATCTCAAACAAACACCAGTGTAGCTACTTATGCTGTATATCATTGCATTGTATCGTATACCGTTCCGCAACTTCTCATCTGATCTAGTCTAGCTTAGTCCACTACAATTAGCCTACACTGCATATTGGTAACAGCTGAAAATCTCGCAAAGCATTCAACATATACTTGCATTCCAGATACGTAAGCCTACTTAGAATAACGCAATAAGAGAATTAGCCGTGATTTAGATTAGTCTCCACTCTCCAGATCAATAACACTTTTGCTATTCCACCATAGACTACTATAGTGGATAAGCAATCGGTGAATCTCGTTGAGAATGAAACGACATAAGCGACTAAACAGAACGGCCGGTTACAGGAAGAGTCTTTCCCTGTCTCCGACAGTCTCTGTCAATGTCTCTCTCTTTTTCTGGCTCTTTTGGTATCTGTCTCTCTCAGCAGCTCGATCTCTTTCTCGTTCGCTCTCTCTCTCTCGGATAACGTATACCTATAAAAGAAGTCATAATTTTGTCCCTCCCTCCTTACCTCCGTCCCTCCCTCCGTCCTTCTCTGTCTGTCTGTCTGTCTGTCTGTATGTCTCTGGGAGAGTCATGTCAATCCAGAACTTATGAAGTCGCAGGAGATTAAAAATGGAAGAAATACTGAAATCCTATCAACATTCAACACGCTGCTTTGTTTCTGTGGCCATCGAATCTTTTGGGCACAGAAACCAGTTTCAGTTTTCATCAAAAGCCCTTTTGATAAGAAAACCCAAGTTTTTGGAAACAAAAGGAGACTTTCTTCTTATTTCAGTGCCACTCTCTACCAGTGTTGCAACACAAAGGCTGTGCACGACTCTTTCATCGACATATAACATCGCAGATTAGCCATCCTAGATGTAACAAGTCATTCAAAAATATTTTGGTTCTTAGAGTTGATATCATCATCCTTTAGTTGAACATAATGCTACAAATAGCAATGAAAACATGCAATAAAATGTAAGGCTGATAAAAGTAATAAATAACAAGAAAATGAGCATTTAGTAATTTATCATGACAATATAGGTTACATATAAGTCTGATTTAATTATATGAACTATAATATTGATAATATTTGTGTTAGTTAACAAGCAATTACGAAGCGATAGGTATCGCGCTTATTGTGTGACGTCACAATGTGGTTTCAAAACGCCATTTTCAATTGAATGTTTCGTTGAGTATTATTAGCCTACAGCATCGATTGCTTTTTTAATTCGATAATAACGAAATAACTATCTAATCGAATATAGAGGATTTTGTCATTCTGACAATGACCGATTGACTCCACAGAATCGTTCTTTCAGATTCTGATTTTAATCTGTTGTGTTATATTGGTCCGCAGCTGGGTAAGAAAAGTTAATTTCTCCCTGGAAATGGCACTGCAATAGCGAAAGGAATTAGATAATAAATTTCATAGATGTTAAGGAGACTGATTTCACAGAATAATAAACCACTGGAAAGGATATAGGCTAAACGATGTGGAAAGTTTGCATTAATTATTTTCTTAGATCGAGCGTTTTGGTTATCCTACATGTAGCTACTATTATAGGGCCCATCTCTTGTTTCAAAGAACTTTGTTGATATAGCCTAAATATTCTCTTTGATGTACATATTGAAAATTCTGTTACACAATTTACGACACTTAAAACTAATATCATTCTTATTTGCTTTATCCGTTTATTTAAATTATTTTAAGAAATTGTGCTCTTAGCCTACCTCAATTGATATCTTGTAACAGAGAATGGTGTATAATGAGAGAATCCGGTGAAAAACGCGTTTCAATACAATGGCAATCGTAATCCTAGTCTCAGATGTCTAAATAAGTGATGACTTTTGTAGATTAGCTCACAATTTTGGACTTACTTAAACTACTGTTTTGTCTGACTTTCTGTGTGCCACTGCAACTCATCATTGTTTATTTTGTTCATGGCATTGTTTCACAGTTGTTCCAATGTCTAATTAATTGGCTTATTGGAACTCTCTATAGTCGATACACTTTTCGGAGCAAACTATTTTTCAAGCCGTAATTTTTGTTCCGGATGAATTTATAGCCGAAAAAGGTAGTTTACGCGATTATACGGCTAGCCGAAAAACCAGTTGTAAATTTACTCAAGCCAGAAAAAATGCGGTTAGAGGTATAAGGCCTATGCAAGTCTATTTTAGGAATAATTGTCGTCTGTTACCAAGCCAGATCGTAATCGTAAATTTCTTAAGCGCTATTCTAAAAACAGCGCTGTTCATCTACATCTCATGAGAGTAAACGCAGCCAGGTCATTTGAGTTTTTCAGGTATTAGGCGGGAGGCGGTTGGAAGACATTTATGGACATATCAGTTCGGCCGATTCAACCAATTTTTTGGACGAGTGTTTTAAATGGGGTTGAAAGATTACTATAGAATGCAGTCGGCTAGTTGCTTTTATTTTCCCACTTAATTACTTGTACGGATGTGGTGTTTCGTGGAATAGCACTACGGCAGGTTGATTGCAGCCGAGTCCATGCCATGGTTCAACCTCTCGGTACTAACCTCTGACATGGTTCTATCTGGTAGTCAGTATTAGAATGCTGACCACTATGAAAGAGTCTCGCATATCCTCCAACTCCACACGCGTGCTTGGACGCTTCTTTGGCTCAGTGGTTCTGTACAAAGAGATTCTTGTCATTTTTTTCATCGATTAAATGTACATCAGAGGAGTGTCTCTAGCGCTAGATGGTTTCATCCAGTGTGAGAATTGTAGAAAAAAGACTGAGGGGTTTAGACTTTGATGAGTTTGATCCATGTGAAATTGAATATTTTATCCGTATTTTGCAAACTAAGAAATTTCAGAAATGCCATAGAAAGCTTAAACTCCTTAAAGTGATGACATCACCAAATGTATTAGTCTACAATTCACATGTTCACAAATCTCACAATGAACCATTGCCATACATGATACACCATGGAAATTTCTTCTCTTTGTCAGAGACTTGGAGTCGAATAATTCGAAATCACAATAGCGTAACTGAGAGGGTTGGAAGCAACCTCCGGGGTGTGCAACCAAGACTTAACTGTGGGGGTCCTAAGAAAGACTAAGGGTTGAACCCCCAGACACTTCTCACGCTGGTTTCATCTGTGTTCGAAGTAGCATTTAAACATTTTCATGTGGCAATTATACGTAAGCTATGTCTACATTATGAAGCACACATCTCTGTGACGCACATGTGCCACTGTAGCAATTAAAGGCAATTTATTATGTTCTAATTTGCAAAGTAACTCTTTTGACTCTCTGTTCTTGTCTCAAGAATGAACTGGTAACGTCGATTAAAAACGTTTTCAGTGTGTATTGAAGCCTATTATGGCTTCGTCAATGCAAATAATTTGCTTCCTTATCTAACGAGCAATTCGTATACAGATATATTTAAATGTGCATAATTTTTACGAATCCAAACTGTTGCATCACTAATCTCATATGTAATGCATTATTATGATTGTATCGTAAAATTTCAGCCTTAGTCCTACTTAATGAACAGTCGACATCAATGTCTTGCTTAAGTGATGGACGCATTGATATCGAGTGTCATTTTCCAGCAAATTAAATTACGCACCAGCTGCATCCGAGGCAAACATTAATGCAGAATAAAATCGCCGAATGAATTTTAAAGTCGTGTTTCAATAAAAATTTAGTTCCTCCTTAAGTACGAAGGATAATAGTCCGCTGGTGTCAATTTGACGCCTGTATTTTTCAGATTCCCTGAGCTATCCATACTTCATTGTCATCAATAACATGGTCGTCCATTCTCTGCAAACTTAACCGTAACCCTTGCGACCTCGCTTTCAAGCGCCTCCAGAGCCACAGCAAGAACAACATGGATAAGAAACCATCCTAACAAGAAGATGCATCTAATATAAAACGGTTCGTAAATCAAGGACGGCCGGAAAAAACCTGATGTCATTCCCTTCCTCCTCTTTGCTCATTTGCAATTACCCCCCCCTCTCCCTTACCGACGCCCGCTAGCAAGATCACACACAAAAACAAGGTCTCGTAAGACCAAACTTAAATGCCAAACCAAGCTCACATGAACTATAATGCTTTGAGCAAATATAGAATTCGTTTCTCGTCATATGGTCGAAGTCTTAACACTCTTTGTAAACAATTCCACAGATAACCGACCTACAACGCCTTCTAGAGCCTGGTCACAACTTAATAGACTTAACAATCATTCTCAACTGGCCATATATTTATTTAGCAACATACATACTTACATACGCATCAATTTAAATATAATTTAATACGACGCCTAAGATATCGCATCCATTGTGTGACGTCACAGCACATATGACGTTGACTGTTTTGGGGGAAAAACAAACGTGTAAACCGCACTACCGCAGAGACTACTACGTTGAGACGATTCAGAGGGTTTCCTCGAACCATGTTTGTTCCTCGAACCATGTTTGAGCTATAACAGAAAGTATGAAACTTCCACGTTTGTGCAATAGTGAAGACTCATGAATCAGTCGAACCCAATCGCGCAGATGCATGCAGGGGATTGAAGGGCGCGTGGGATGTCAGCGGGACGCAAGAACGCAGGAAGTAGATCAGGAGCAGCTAAGGATACCCCGAATGTCAAGTCCGATTTCTGTCTACCAGCTTCCTTGTTGGTCGACGTCGTGCGTAAGTCTGCGACTGTGTCTTGGCGTGTCTCGCCGATGCAGCGGAAGAGAGAAGCGTAGGCCTACAACAGATAAAGACAAACGTCAGGTAAGCGTGTGGTATAGATCTCCGCAATGCCAGATCCTACATCGAGCTTTTCGAGGGAAGAAACAGAATCTAATATGTTTCAATTGAATCCAGTGACTCCATTACTATCGTTATAATAATGCATAGATTATCCGCTGAGTTTTTCCCTCTAGAGGTGCTATATAAATCAATGATTACATTACATTACATCATTCGATGGTCGCTGCTTCAAGTGATACAGTCAGGAATCACGCTTCGTTTGAGAAGCCAAGTCAAAAGGTCAAATATCAACAGGTCACAGAAACCGTATATATCAGACTATAGTAGAGAAGCATGTTTAACTCTTGAATGACATTAAATAACTGAATTCTCGTTCTTAGACATAGAGCAGCACTTATTCAGGTCAGATCTTGGGTTTCTTGCGCTATCGTTTCATTTTCAGCTTGCAATCTAACTTTAACGCCAAGTTTAATTTGTGTAACGAGTCTAGGTGAGCGTAGCGCATTGGTCGATATTGCACTGAGGCATCACTGTCAATTGTTCTTGAGTTTGACAATTAATTTTTTTAAATAAAACGCCTGATGCAGAGGATGGGAACTGCTTTTTAATTACGCGAATGAACAAATTCTCAACGTATACATTAAAGTGAAATATATTTCAACACTGCAGTTGCTTGAAGCGACATACAGGCTTACACCCACTGCTTTCCCCCTGACCCCGCTGCTGCAGTCCGCCTCATGTGTCATTCCTCTGACTCTTTGACTGCCTTGATGTCTTCCAACCGCCTTCGCTTGAATCCCTTTGAGACTCAATACATTTGGCTGGGCACCCCTAGGCAGCTTGCTAAGATTGATCACGCTTGTCTTACCTCTGAGTTCCCTCATATCGTCTTTTCCACCTTCGTCAGAGATCTTGACATCATCTTGGATTCAAAACTCACCCTCTCTCCGCATATCTCACAGCTGAGCCGCGCTTGCTACTTTCAGCTACGACAGCTTCGCGTTGTTTCCCGCTCTCTTTCCCCCCAATCTGCTGCTACTCTCGTTCATGCGTTCATTACCTGTCGGCTTGACTACGGTTGGTCCCTCTATATTGGGCTTCCCCTCACTCGACTGAACTGCCTCGAACGCGTACTGCGTTCCGCTGCGGGCTTGATTGGGCGCATTCCTAAATTTGGCCATGTCTCTAAATACAGGGTGGGCCAAAAAAAGTAACCCCTAGACGTTTTTGCTAATATTTCGGCCAAAAGTAAGAACTTGTAAATAAAATTTTACTGGCTGAAAAGTAATTCATATTTACATATGACACCCAAATTTCAGCAAAATATTTCAAAGAGAACCAAAGTTATATCACTTTTATTGAGTCCACCCACTGTTTTTTGATGTCCCAAAAAATGCAACACAACAAAAAGTAACAAAAAACGATTTTAATAAGTCACATCTCAAATTATTGGTATTAAACAGACTTGATATTGCTTCACAACTTGTGTTCAATGTGTCCATCACCAGTACCCACACATGTTCTGAGCCTCTTTGTAAAGTTTTCGATGGCCTTGTTGATAGGCTCCAGAGGTGAATCTTCCCACATCATCTCCAATGCGGCCTTCAATTCTCTTATTGTTTTTGGCTTTGGTCGCAGATTGTGGTATTTCTCCAGCATAACTCCTCACACGTGATAATCCACCGGGTTCAAATCCGAAGAGTTTGGGGGCCATTGGTCCTTCTCAGTGAAACCAGGGCAATTGACATTGAGCCAATCTTGCGTGAGACGAGCGGTATGCGCTGGAGCGCTGTCTTGCTGAAAGATGAATCCAGCTGGCAGCAGACGCTTGCAATCAGTAATTAATTCAGGAAGCAGGCGAGAAAAATAATATGCAGCATTCACCTTCACCTTTTCATCAACAAAATGCATTTTGTCTGTCATTGACACCTTGTCCATATTGATTGTTTATAAATTATTAATCTGAAAAATTGTTTATTTGCCAAATTGATAATCTTCTTAATAAATGACGTCACATTGACGTGCAGCTACGCTGGTGCCCCGCTTCTTTTCTAAATATTAATAATACTAATTACATTTAATGATTTAAAAATTCTTACTTTTGGCCGAAATATTACCAATTATTTGAGATGTGACTTAATGTGACTTTTGTTACTGTTTGTTGCGTTACATGTTTTTGGAACATCAAAAAACAGTGGGTGGACTCAGTAAAAGTGATATAACTTTGGTTCTCTTTGAAATATTTTGGTGCAATTTGGCTGTCATACGTAAATATGAATTACTTTTCAGCCAGTAAAATTTGATATAAAAATTCATACTTTTGGCCGAAATATTAGCAAAAACGTCTAGGGGGTTACTTTATTTTGGCCCACTCTGTACATGCGAGATGTCCTCCACTGGTTACCACTCTCGCAACGCATTGTCTACCGGGTTGCCTCCATTGTCTGGAAATGTCAGCTTGGCTGTGCTCCCTGTTCTCGTGCCTCTGTTCCACTTGGTCACCGCTATCTTCGCTCTACCACCCGTGGTGATCTCTCTGTTCCTTTCGCTATGCAGCAGCGTGCTTTCTCCGTCGTTTGACCCACAATTTGGATTGGGCTTCCTTCTGAGCTGCGTTCTCTTCCTCGAAACTCATCCACCACTTTCTTTTCTGCTCGAAAGACTGTTCTCTCTCGCCGGGGTTGGGAGCGCCTCTGAATAGCTTCCTTGAAGGGGCGCTATATAAATGCATGATTGATTGATTGATTGATTAACTTGATTTCATTTTATGACATTATTACAGTTTGTAGCTGCTAAGAGTTGCAAACGTTTCTGAGCTGTTAACAATGAAGAGAACAGGCTAGAATTTGATTATAATTTTACGGTAACTATTATGTTGTTTGTATACTGTAACAAATATTTGAAACAGCCTTAGATATTCCAAATGCAAAGCGTAAAAGTTGTGTTGTATGCAATGACTACTAATTTGAGCAGCAAGGCACACAGGATCGACTCTAATCACTACATGCTAGTTGTCATGTCTTTGCGACATCCCACCATTTAATCCATCAATGCGACAAAGGCCTCCCGTGTGTTATTAGCATCCCTCCCCCCAAGTGCATAATCCGGCCCTGATAATATTTGTGATGTAATTCATGCAAACTTTTATATTGATGCACTTACCCAAGACTTGCACCTTTGGATGTCATCAAATCGACTTTGTTTAAATTCCACCAAGACTCAATTGATTTTGGTTTGGCACTAAGCAACAACTAAATAAGCTTGACTATTCACTGCCGGCACTCAAATTTCCTTCTTATACCTACTCCTCCAGTGTACGAGATCTGGGTGTCACTCTTGACTCCTCCCTCACCTTTACTGAACATATCTCGACTCTGACTCGCTCCTGCTTCTTCCAACTGAGACGACTGAGAGCCATCAGGCGATCCACTGTACCTACTGTCTTTACCACCATTGTGCATGCATTCATTTGCTCTCGGGTCGACTACTGTAACTCGCTCCTCCTCGGTCTCCCCATGCTACGCCTCTCCCCCTCCAATCAGTCTTAAATGCTGCTGCTAGGCTAAGAGCACGTCTTCCTCGATTTGCTTATATCTCCACATATATGATTGAAGTCTTACACTGGCTCCCGATTACTTCGCGTATCCAGTATAAGATCCTCCTGGTTTCCAAGTCCCAGCTACGGCTTGCCCCTAAATACCTCTCTGACCTTATGCGGCAACCTCTCTCTGCAACTTCTCCTCATCCTTTGCGCTCTACTGGCCGTCTTGATCTCTTTGTGCCTCGTACTATAGGACCACTCTGGCCCAACGTCGAGCTTTCGCTGTCACAGGTTCCTCTGCCTGGAATGGTCTTCCATCTCGTCTTCGAACTAAACTCATGATGGGAATCTCCCCTGCATCTACTCGCTTGCTTAAGACGTTTCTGTTTCCACGGGGCTCATGCACTGGGGGCGCCTCTGAATAGTTTATACTGCGAGAGGCGCCATATAAATTACTAGATACGATACGATACGATACGATACGATATCAATTATAATATTGCAAAACACGAAGTGTAAGACATCGCGTCCTTTGCGTGACGTCACAATAAATGGTTTATGACGTCATTTTACATTTAAGAAATTCCCTCGCTTCGATTCTCTGAGTATAATTTTAACTGATTTATTTTTGTGTCATTCATCTAAAACTTTTGACTTTCCAATCGAAATACAGTTTGCAATTCTCCTTCGATTTTCGCAGAACTTACGTACGAACGAACGATGGGTGTTTGTTACAATATAATCGATGTTAATTGTGACAAGAGGCGACGTTTCTTCCTCGACAGATCCTGTAGCCTATTTCCAATGTTTGGTCGTGTCAAAAGAAAGGATCATCAGCTGAATGTAGTAATGAAGAGCAAAAGACCGAAAGAACAGATTGTAAGTTAATCCAATGAAGTCTTTATCAATGCGCTTAATTGTTCATTCTGATTTTTCAAAGCTACAGTCAGTTTCCTATGATGAACGCTTGGCAAAGCTAGTCAGAACCATATAGTCAAACCCTATAGGCCTACTATCATTTCTCTATTTACGCGGTATTCAGAAATGTATGTGCAAACACAAGAGACTACTAGGTCTTTGCATGGCTATATTTTAGCCATATTATAGCCACATAATACGATATTCAATTTTTCAGGACAAGAATTGTGTTCGGGGATAAATATATTTAGGCCTATTTTTTGTAGCAATATTGCCACAAGAAGCAATGCGAGACGCGCAAAACTCACCTTATTGAGCGACTCAACGGTAGGCCTAAATTATAATTTATAGCATTAAATACACGTTATAAGTCTTGCTCGTAGGGCCTATATAAACTTTATGAATTCCTTGAAACGTGTGGCCTATAGGCCGACATTTTCTATGCTCTTCTTTAGTAAAATAGCCTCACTGAAACTTCAAAGCACTTAAATTTGATATGAAGACACCAAATTGTGTCTATGTGCAACACATCGCTGGTTTTAAGCAGAAGTGGAAGTTTCATTTTATAGATATCGATCCTGCAATTATAACGACTCCCCGTTGTTTTCCTTAGTTTATTACAACCATATTACTACGATTATCATTTCCAAGATGCTGAGCCAAATGTCTTTAGCGTCTTTCTCGATAAATATTTAATCTTTTGTCAACACAAGGACAAGATCAAAGTAGTGATCTTTAAAAGCAAATTATTGGAAAGTCTTTATAATAATTTAAAGGTCGAAAGGGTAAAAGGAATTCTTTTATCCTGATTAATTACACCTTGTTGCCAAAGTTCAAACTTTTATGTTGTATTTTTCCTTGTACTTCAAATGGCTTCAATAAAAGGATTAATTGATTGATTGAAGTCAGATAAAATGGGCAAAGATAGGTGCAACATTGCCACTACAGGCAGTAAGCAGTGTATCGATAAGATTACAATACATTTCGCCATCGTTTACGCTGCTGCTATCCTAGCACCATCCTCGAGACGTCAGTTGTTTTGTGTTGGTAGGAGTCTGGTAGAGTAAGATAAGATAAGAATATTCTGTATTCAACCAATTACTATCCGCATTTTTGTGCACAACCAATTATTACGATACCCGCGACAGTTCTAAAAGGTCTTGATTCCAAACAACATCGCGATCATGGGCCCTCGGTCTCAGATTGTAGGCGGATGTCTTAATCGGCTGGAACAGGTCATGCAGTACGTGTCCCCATCTGCAAGGACTCCTGAGAAGAGGAAAGAGCCCTACTGAATGACATAGCTGCTCAAAAGTAGGAGTATCTTCAGGAGGGTAGTACTGTAATGGTAGCGAATGTGCACTGATCATTGTTACAGCTTACGTAGGTCAAATCTCAAAAGAATAAATGTTGCGCCAACGTGAGCCAAATCTCAATACGTATAGCAGTTCAAAAATATTCATTCATTTATCGTCACCGCTATTGGTTGAGGATAAGTTATTCAATTTCGCAATGAAAATATCCAGATGGGATATAAAAGACACGACCATCGTAAAGAAAACCGCCACTGTTTGTACTCTGACAGTGCCTGGATAAAGGAGGAGGGCGACGCTAATCATCTCTCTTATGACACAATGTTGATAAACAGCAACAAACTAACTAAGGAAAGAGCAGTTCACCGAAGAAACTCACAGACAATGAACGGAGAAGAAAAAACGGAAGCCGCGCATGGTTATGTTGTAGCTCTTCTAGTTTGGCAAAGGAGCATCAAATCCGTGGCCGGACTTACTACAGCGTGTTACGTTTGCCAAGGCACGAGCCTGCATATCGAATTACATTTCTCAAGGCAGAAGCCTCTATATCGAATTATATATGTGGATTATGTTTCTTTCAAGACAGGGGCCTGTATTTCGGATTAAGTTTCTCAAGCCACGAGCCTATATTTCAGATTATGTTTCTCTAAAAGCAGGAGCCTGTATTTCGGAATATGTTCATCAAGACATGAGCCTAAATTTCGGATTATGTTTCTCAAGGCAGGAGCCTGTATGTCGGAATATGTTTCTCAAGACAGGAGCCTGTATGTCGGATTATGTTTCTCAAGACAGGAGCCTGCATGTCGAATTATGCTTCTCAAGACAGGAGCCTGTATTTCGGAATATGTTTCTCCCAAGGCAAGAGCCTGTATATGGAATTACTTTTCTCAAGACAGGAGTCTGTACTTCGGATTAGGATTCTTTCATGACAGGAGCCTGTATTTCAGATTATGTTTCTCTCAAAGCAGGAGCCTGTTTTTCGAATTACGTGTCTGAAGGCAGGAACCTGTAGTATTTCGGATTATGTTTCTCTCAAGGCAGGAGTTTGTATATCGAATTACGTTTATCAAGACAGGAGCCTGTATTTCGAATTATGTTTATCTCAAGGCAGGAGTCTGAACTTCGGATTTTGTTTCTCTCAAGGCAGGAGCCTGTATTTCGGATTATGTTTTTCTCAAGGCACGAGCCTATATTTCGGATTATGTTTCTCAAGGCAGGAGCCTGTATTTCGAATTACGTTTCTCCAGGCAGGAGCCTGTATTAAGGATTATGTTTCTCTAAAGGCAGGAGTCTGAATTTCGGATTATGTTTCTTCCAAGGCAGGAGACTGTATTTTGCTTCTCTCAAGGCAGGAGCCTGTATTTCGGACTATGTTTCTCAAGGCAGGAGCCTGTATTTCGGATTATGTTTATCTCAAGGCAGGAGCCTGTATATCGAATTACGTTTCTCAAGGCTGGAGCCTACATTTCGGATTGTGTCTCTCAAGGCAGGAGTCTGAACTTCGGAGTAGGCCCTATGTTTCTCTCAAGACAGGAGCCTGTATTTCGGATCATGTTTTAGTTCATGGCAGGAACCTGTATATCGAATTACGTTTCTTAAGGCAGGAGCCTATATTTTGGATTTTGTTTCTCTCAAGGCAGGAGCCTGTATTTCGGATTATGTTTCTCAAGGCAGGAGCCTGTATTAAAGATAATGGTTATCTCACGGCAGGAGCCTGTATTTCGGATTATGTTTCTCAACGCAGGAGCCTCTATTTCGGATTATGCTTCTCTTCAAACAGGAGTCTGAAATTCGGATTTTATTTCTCTCAAGACAGGAGCCTGTATTTCGTATTTTGTTTTTCGGATTATGTTTGTCTTAAGGCAGGAGCCTGTATATCGAATTACGTTTCTCAATGCAGGAGCCTACATTTCGTATTGTGTGTCTCCCAAGGCAGGAGTCAGAACTTCGGAGTATGTTTCTCTCAAGGCAGGAGCCTGTATTTCGGTTCATCTTTTAGTTCATGGCAGGAGCCTGTCTATCGAATTACGTTTCTCAAGGCAGGAGCCTATATTTTGGATTTTATTTCTCTCAAGACAGGAGCCTGTATTTCGTTTTTTGTTTCTCAAGGCAGGAGCCTGTATTTCTGATTATGTTTGTCTTAAGGCAGGAGCCTGTATATCGAATTACGTTTCTCAAGGCAGGAGCCTATATTTCGGATTGTGTGTCTCTCAAGGAAGGAGCCTGTATATCGAATTACGTTTCTCAAGGCAGGAGCCTACATTTCGGATTGTGTGTCCCTCAAGGCAGGAGTCTGAACTTCGGAGTATGTTTCTCTCAAGGCAGGAGCCTGTATTTCGGATCATGTTTTAGTTCATGGCAGGAGCCTGTATATCGAATTACGTTTCTCAAGGCAGGAGCCTGTATTTCGGATTTTGTTTCTCAAGGCAGGAGCCTGTCTTTCGGATTATGTTTCTCGAGGCAGGAGCCTGTATTTCGGTTTATGTTTATCTCAAGGCAGGAGCCTGTATTTCGGATTATGCTTCTCAATGCAGGAGCCTCTATTTCGGATTATGCTTCTCTTCAGACAGGAGTCTGAAATTCGGATTTTATTTCTCTCAAGACAGGAGCCTGTATTTCGTATTTTGTTTCTCAAGGCAGGAGCCTGTTTTTCGGATTATGTTTGTCTTAAGGCAGGAGCCTGTATTTCGGATTATATTTCTCAAGGCAGGAGCCTGTATTTCGGATTATGTTTGTCTTAAGGCAGGATCCTGTATTTCGGATTATGTTTCTCTCAAGGCAGGCGCTTGTTTTTCGGATCAGGTTTTAGTTCACGGCAGGAGCCTGTATATCGAATTACGTTTCTGAAGGCAGTAGCCTATATTTCGTATTTTGTTTCTCTCAAGGAAGGAGCCTGTATATCGAATTACGTTTTTCAAGCTAGGAGCCTATATTTCGGATTATGTTTCTCTCAAGGCAGGAGCCTGTATTTCGGATTATGTTTTTCTCAAGGCAGGAGCCTATATTTCGGATAATGTTTCTCAAGGCAGGAGCGTGTATTTCGAATTACGTTTCTCCAGGCAGGAGCCTGTATTTAGGATTATGTTTCTCTGAAGGCAGGAGTCTGAACTTCGGATTGTTTCTCCCAAGGCAGAAGCCTATATTTCGGATTATGTTTATCTCAAGACAGGAGCCTGTATTTTGGATTATGTTTCTCAATGCAGGAGTCTCTATTTCGGATTATGCTTCTCTTCAGACAGGAGTCTGAAATTCGAATTTTATTTCTCTCAAGACAGGAGCCTGTATTTCGTATTTTGTTTCTTAAGGCAGGAGCCTGTATTTCGGATTATGTTTGTCTTAAGGCAGGAGCCTGTACTTCGGATTATATTTCTCAAGGCAGGAGCCTGTATTTCGGATTATGTTTGTCTTAAAACAGAATCCTGTATTTCGGATTATGTTTGTCTTAAGGCAGGAGCCTGTATATCGAATTACGTTTCTCAAGGCAGGAGCCTATATTTCGGATTGTGTGTCTCTCAAGGCAGGAGTCTGAACTTCGGAGTATGTTTCTCTAAAGGCAGGAGCCTGTATTTCGGATCACGTTTTAGTTCATGGCAGGAACCTTAAGGCAGGAGCCAATGTTTCGGATATTGTTTCTCTCAAGGCAGGAGCCTGTCTTTCGGATTATGTTTCTCAAGGCAGGAGCCTGTATTTCGGATTTAGTTTATCTCAAGGCAGGAGCCTGTATTTCGGATTATGTTTCTCAAGGCAGGAGCCTGTATTTCGGATTTTGTTTATCTCAAGGCAGGAGCCTGTCTTTCGGATTATGTTTCTCAAGGCAGGAGCCTGTATTTCGGATTATGTTTCTCAAGGCAGGAGCCTGTATTTCGGATTATGTTTCTCAAGGCAGGAGCCTGTATTTCGGATTATATTTCTCAAGGTAGGAGCCTGTATTTCGGATTATGTTTCTCAATGCAGGAGCCTCTATTTCGGAATATGTTTCTCAATGTAGGAGCCTCTATTTCGGGTTATGCTTCTCTTCAGACAGGAGTCTGAAATTCGGATTTTATTTCTCTCAAGACCGTATTTCGTATTTTGTTTCTGAAGGCAGGAGCTTGTATTTCGGATTATGTTTGTCTTAAGGCAGGAGCCTGTACTTTGGATTATATTTCTCAAGGCTGGAGCCTGTATTTCGGATTATGTTTGTCTTGAGGCAGGAGCCTGTATATCGAATTACGTTTCTCGAGGCAGGAGCCTATATTTCGGATTGTGTGTCTCTCAAGGATGGAGCCTGTATTTCGAATTACGTTTCTTAAGGCAGTAGCCTATATTTCGGATTGTGTGTCTCTCAAGGCAGGAGTCTGAACTTCGGAGTATGTTTCTCTCAAGGCAGGAGCCTGTATTTCGGATCATGTTTTAGTTCATGGCAGGAGCCTGTATATCGAATTACGTTTCTCAAGGCAGGAGCCTATATTTCGGATTTTGTTTCTCTAAAGGAAGGAGCCTGTATATCGAATTACGTTTCTCAAGGCAGGAGCCTATATTTCGGATTTTGTTTCTCAAGGCAGGGGCCTGTATATCGAATTACTTTTCTCTCAAGGCAGGAGCCTGTATATCGAATTACTTTCACTCAAGGTAGGAGCCTGTATTTCGGATTATGTTTCTCAATGCAGGAGCCTCTATTTCGCATTATGTTTCTCAATGTAGGAGCCTCTATTTCGGATTATGCTTCTCTTCGGACAGGAGTCTGAAATTCGGATTTTAATTCTCTCAAGACAGGAGCCTGTATTTCGTATTTTGTTTCTCAAGGCAGGAGCCTGTATTTCGGATTATGTTTGTCTTAAGGCAGGAGCCTGTATTTCGGATTATATTTCTCAAGACAGGAGCCTGTATTTCGGTTTATGTTTGTCTTGAGGCAGGAGCCTGTATATCGAATTATGTTTCTCAATGTAGGAGCCTATATTTCGGATTGTGTGTCTCTCAAGGCAGGAGTCTGAACTTCGGAGTTTGTTTCTCTCAAGGCAGGAGCCTGTATTTAGGATCGTGTTTTATTTAATGGCAGGAGCCTGTATATCGAATTATGTTTCTCAAGGCAGGAGCCCATGTTTCGGATATTGTTTGTCTCAAGGCAGGAGCCTGTCTTTCGGATTATGTTTCTCAAGGCAGGAGCCTGTATTTCGGATTTAGTTAATCTCAAGGCAGGAGCCTGTATTTCGGATTATGTTTCTCAAGGCAGAAGCCTGTATTTCGGATTTTGTTTATCTCAAGGCAGGAGCCTGTCTTTCGGATTATGTTTCTCAAGGCAGGAGCCTGTATTTCGGATTTTGTTTCTCAAGGCAGGAGCCTGTATTTCGCATTATGTTTCTCAAGGCAGGAGCCTATATTTCTGATTATGTTTCTCAAGGCAGGAGCCTATATTTCTGATTATGTTTCTCAAGGCAGGAGCCTCTATTTAGAATTATGCTTCTCTTCAGACAGGAGTCTGAAATTCGGATTTTATTTCTCTCAAGACAGGAGTCTGTATTTCGTATTTTGTTTCTGAAGGCAGGAGCCTGTATTTCGGATTATGTTTGTCTTGAGGCAGGAGCCTGTATTTCGGATTATATTTCTCAAGGCAGGATCTTGTATTTCGGATTATGTTTGTCTTAAGGCAGGATCCTGTATTTCGGATTATGTTTGTCTTAAGGCAGGAGCCTGTATATCGAATTACGTTTCTCAAGGCAGGAGCCTACATTTCGGATTGTGTGTCTCTCAAGGAAGGAGCCTGTATATCGAATTACGTTTCTCAAGGCAGGAGCCTACATTTCGGATTGTGTGTCTCTCAAGGCAGGAGTCTGAACTTCGGAGTATGTTTCTCTCAAGGCAGGAGCCTCTATTTCGGATCATGTTTTAGTTCATGGCAGGAGCCTGTATATCGAATTACGTTTCTCAAGGCAGGAGCCTATATTTCGGATTTTGTTTCTGTCAAGGCAGGAGCCTGTATTTCGGATTATGTTTCTCAAGGCAGGAGCCTGTATTTCGGATTATGTTTATCTCAAGGCAGGAGCCTATATTTCGGATTTTGTTTCTCAAGGCAGGAGCCTGTCTTTCGGATTATGTTTCTCAAGGCAGGAGCCTGTATTTCGGTTTATGTTTATCTCAAGGCAGGAGCCTGTTTTTCGGATCAGGTTTTAGTTCATGGCAGGAGCCTGTATATCGAATTACGTTTCTGAAGGCAGGAGCCTATATTTCGTATTTTGTTTCTCTCAAGGAAGGAGCCTGTACATCGAATTACGTTTCTCAAGCTAGGAGCCTGTATTTCGGATTATGTTTCTCGCAAGGCAGGAGCCTGTATTTCGGATTATGTTTTTCTCAAGGCAGAAGCCTATATTTCGGATAATGTTTCTCAAGGCAGGAGCGTGTATTTCGAATTACGTTTCTCCAGGCAGGAGCCTGTATTTAGGATTATGTTTCTCTGAAGGCAGGAGTCTGAACTTCGAATTGTTTCTCCCAAGGCAGGAGCCTATATTTCGGATTATGTTTATCTCAAGGCAGGAGCCTGTATTTTGGATTATGTTTCTCAATGCAGGAGTCTCTATTTCGGATTATGCTTCTCTTCAGACAGGAGTCTGAAATTCGAATTTTATTTCTCTCAAGACTGGAGCCTGTATTTCGTATTTTGTTTCTGAAGGCAGGAGCCTGTATTTCGGATTATGTTTGTCTTAAGGCAGGAGCCTGTACTTCGGATTATATTTCTCAAGGCAGGAGCCTGTATTTCGGATTATGTTTGTCTTAAGGCAGAATCCTGTATTTCGGATTATGTTTGTCTTAAGGCAGGAGCCTGTATATCGAATTACGTTTCTCAAGGCAGGAGCCTATATTTCGGATTGTGTGTCTCTCAAGGCAGGAGTCTGAACTTCGGAGTATGCTTCTCTAAGGGCAGGAGCCTGTATTTCGGATCACGTTTTAGTTCATGGCAGGAACCTTAAGGCAGGAGCCTATATTTTGGATTTTGTTTCTCTCAAGGCAGGAGCCTGTATTTCGGATTATGTTTCTCAAGGAAGGAGCCTGTATTTCGGATTATGTTTATCTCAAGGCAGGAGCCTGTATTTCGGATTATGTTTCTCAAGGCAGGAGCCTGTATTTCGGATTATATTTCTCAAGGTAGGAGCCTGTATTTCGGATTATGTTTCTCAATGCAGGAGCCTCTATTTCGGATTATGTTTCTCAATGTAGGAGCCTCTATTTCGGGTTATGCTTCTCTTCAGACAGGAGTCTGAAATTCGGATTTTATTTCTCTCAAGACAGGAGCCCGTATTTCGTATTTTGTTTCTGAAGGCAGGAGCTTGTATTTCGGATTATGTTTGTCTTAAGGCAGGAGCCTGTACTTCGGATTATATTTCTCGAGGCTGGAGCCTGTATTTCGGATTATGTTTCTCAAGGCAGGGGCCTGTATATCGAATTACTTTTCTCTCAAGGCAGGAGCCTGTATATCGAATTACTTTCACTCAAGGTAGGAGCCTGTATTTCGGATTATGTTTCTCAATGCAGGAGCCTCTATTTCGGATTACGTTTCTCAATGTAGGAGCCTCTATTTCGGATTATGCTTCTCTTCGGACAGGAGTCTTAAATTCGGATTTTATTTCTCTCAAGACAGGAGCCTGTATTTCGTATTTTGTTTCTGAAGGCAGGAGCCTGTATTTCGGATTATGTTTGTCTTAAGGCAGGAGCCTGTATTTCGGATTATATTTCTCAAGGCAGGAGCCTGTATTTCGGATTATGTTTGTCTTGAGGCAGGAGCCTGTATATCGAATTACGTTTCTCAATGCAGGAGCCTATATTTCGGATTGTGTGTCTCTCAAGGCAGGAGTCTGAACTTCGGAGTTTGTTTCTCTCAAGGCAGGAGCCTGTATTTCGGATCGTGTTTTATTTAATGGCAGGAGCCTGTATATCGAATTATGTTTCTCAAGGCAGGAGCCCATGTTTCGGATATTGTTTCTCTCAAGGCAGGAGCCTGTCTTTCGGATTATGTTTCTCAAGGCAGGAGCCTGTATTTCGGATTTTATTTCTGTCAAGGCAGGAGCCTGTATTTCGGATTATGTTTCTCAAGGAAGGAGCCTGTATTTCGGATTTTGTTTATCTCAAGGCAGGAGCCTGTCTTTCGGATTGTTTCTCAAGGCAGGAGCCTGTATTTCGGTTTATGTTTATCTCAAGGCAGGAGCCTGTATTTCGGATTATGTTTCTCAAGGCAGGAGCCTATATTTCTGATTATGTTTCTCAAGGCAGGAGCCTATATTTCTGATTATGTTTCTCAAGGCAGGAGCCTCTATTTAGAATTATGCTTCTCTTCAGACAGGAGTCTGAAATTCGGATTTTATTTCTCTGAAGACAGGAGTCTGTATTTCGTATTTTGTTTCTGAAGGCAGGAGCCTGTATTTCGGATTATGGTTGTCTTGAGGCAGGAGCCTGTATTTCGGATTATATTTCTCAAGGCAGGAGCTTGTATTTCGGATTATGTTTGTCTTAAGGCAGGATCCTGTATTTCGGATTATGTTTGTCTTAAGGCAGGAACCTGTATATCGAATTACGTTTCTTAAGGCAGGAGCCTATCTTTCGGATATTTCGGATTGCGTGTCTCTCGAGGATGGAACCTGTATTTCGAATTACGTTTCTCAAGACAGTAGCCTATGTTTCGGATTGTGTGTCTCTCAAGGCAGGAGTCTGAAGTTCGGAGTATGTTTCTCTCAAGGCAGGAGCCTGTATATCGAATTTCTTTTCTCTCAAGGCAGGGGCCTATATTTCGGATTTTGATTCTCTCAAGGCAGGAGCCTGTATATCGAATTACGTTTCTCTCAAGGCAGGAGTCTATATTTCGGATTTTGTTTCTCTCAAGGAAGGAGCCTGTATATCGAATTACGTTTCTCAAGGCAGGAGTCTATATTTTGGATTTTGTTTCTCTCAAGGCAGGAGCCTGTATATTGAATTACTTTTCTCACAAGGCAGGAGCCTGTATTTCGGATTTTGTTTCTCTCAAGGCAGGAGCCTGTATATCGAATTACTTTTCTCTCAAGGCAGGAGCCTGTATATCGAATAACTTTTCTCTCAAGGCAGGGGCCTATATTTCGGAATTTGTTTCTCTCAAGGCAGGAGCCTGTATATCGAATTACGTTTCTGTCAAGGCAGGAGCCTATATTTCGGATTTTGTTTCTCTCAAGGCAGGAGCCTGTATATCGAATTAGTTTTATCTCAAGGCAGGAGCCTGTATATCGAAATCCTTTTCTCTCAAGGCAGGAGCCTATATTTCGGATGTTGTTTTTCTCAAGGCAGGAGCCTGTATATCGAATTACTGTTCTCTCAAGGGAGGAGCCCGTACTTCGGATCATGTTTCTTTCAAGGCAGGAGCCTGTGTATAAGGTAATCCAAGGACGTCTTTTTCACTACGCTTAATTGATCATTCTGATTTTTCAAGACTTCAATGAGTTTCTTATTATGAACACTTGGTAGGCCTAAATGCTAGTCAGAACCCTTTAGCCAAACCTTTTAGGCCTAATATCATTTATCTATTTACGCGTATTCTAGCTCTGCATGGCTCTATTTTAGCATCCTAACACTTAGTGATATACAATTTTTCAGGTCAAGAATTGGGGATAAATATATTTCTTTCATAGCAGTATTGCAACTCTAAGACAATGCTAAACGTGCAGAACTCACCTCATTGAGTGTCACAATGGTAAGCCCATGGCATTAAATGCAAGTCACAAGTCTTGTTTTTATCTAAGCTTTGTGAATTGCCTCAAGTGTGTGCTTTGTAGGCCGACATTTTCTATACTTTGTCTTTAGTAAATAAGTCTTACTGATGGTTAAAATTGCCAAGAAGACACAAAAGTTTGTCTGTGCGTCTATATGCGTTACATCCTTCGTTGGTTTTGAGCACAAAATCAAATTTCATTCTTTGAACAGACATCTTTTCGATTCTGTACTTTAGTAATTCTTCGTTGTTTTGCTTAAGCGTCAATTGATTACTGTCATAATTATTATTCTACGATCGCCATTTCTACATTTCCAACACCCCGAGCTCATCTCTCGCTAATTATATTTGCACCTTATGTCAACACAAGGACAGACTACGTGGTCAGAGTTGATCTAAAAAGTGAATTATTTGATGAAATCTTGATAACAACTACGCTTAAAAGGTCGTAAAAAAGAGGAATTATTTGCGCTCTTTAATATTACGAAGCAAGAACAATCGGAAAAGATAGGTGCGACATTGCTTATTTGCCTTCTTGTAAACGTATGGATACACCTCTTAACCACCCTATGGTTTGTTCTCGTGTTTTTTTTATTGATCTTAGCTTTCTGAAATATGTCTATACTGAAAAGTATCCTCTATTTGCAGGATTCGGCTGAAAGGTATTCCCATTTAATTGATTTGTGTTTACGATGAGTTGTAAAAATGTGTTAGCAGACGTTATATCTTTTTCATTGAACCTGTAGTTGCATGATCTACCGATTGAGTTACTTGATTGTATCCTAATTAAAGCCGTTGCTATGGAAGTGAAATGTATGAAGTTGGCCAAAAGAGCGTGGAAAGAAAAGGCGGAATTAGTTAGTTTATTAAATAAAGAAATTACTTTTTTGTGCTCATGAATAACTAGACCTGAATTCGGAAATGTGGTCAATGTGTAAGTCAGTCATAATTCTTACAATGACGTGTTACCGACAGCATTTCTCTTCACCTCGGGTTCTTATGAAAGTGCACGGTAGGTGTTCTGTCTGGACTATCGCGGATCCGCATACACACCATACTATATGAAAATATCTAGACTTAAAAAGGTTCATACTGACGCACGACTGGAGATCTACATGAATGCATTCGAGTTAAAAAATTTCCGACGTCATCCGATGGAGCGTGTAAGTGAACTACGCTGGCATCATGCCTTCCATAGCTTCTTAATTACCTCTCTGTCGATGCAATACATCAGTGGTTCCCAAACTATGGTCAGTTGCCGGTCCGCGAAGTGAATCAGGAAAAACTACGTTTTCTCGATTGGGTGTCGCTTCGAACTATCTTCAAAGACACGATTGCCTCATAAATTAAGATTTGTTCTGGAAGTGAATGTATTTCAGCTATTGTAAACTAAAACTGCCGAATAAATAGTTTCTCGAAGAATTGCTGACAGGTCAGATAGATGTTATTCACCTTTTACTAGAAATTTTGATCGTAACATTTGGGTTTTTGACCGGCAATTAGAAACCGGATGTGACGTATCTCATTCGTCTTTAATAATTTGGTCACTGCTTTCGTCAATAGACGCGTCTACTTTTAGGTTTGATACTGTAAGTAAATATATTATAAATTTGAAAATTACAAGAATAAAATATAATAAATATATTAATGAAAAGCATTAGCATGAATTATTTATTTTTTTAAACAAAATGCACAGTTTTGATTCATATTGGACCAGTGAATATATTATCTGGTATCATATTAACTTGCTTACAGCTTATTTTATAATTAGAACTGTGGTTAAATTTGTGACATTTTCCCAACAATATCCGCTCCTTTCAATGTAACTTTATAATTTGTACCAAATTCCAAGATTTTTTTTAGCCTAATTCTCGTTTTTTAAATCTTATAATTAATACATCTTTAGTGATTGAGAAAGAAAGAAAGCTAATAAATTGGATATCGGTCCTGCTGCAATAGGAAAATTCCTGCCGGTCCGTCGCATTGAAAGTGAATTCCTGCCGGTCCGTCACACTGAGAAGTTTTTGAACCGCTGCAATACATTATAGAAGACATAACATAAGCGATCACATAACAAGTGTATTGGATGACGTGGGAAATTTTAAATTGAGTTTCGAGTTCTTCTGTGTCCAACTTAGATGTAGGCCTAACGTTCTTTTGTAATAATGTTTTCTAGCACGATATTATCTTTGCTCTGTTGACCTTCTTCAAAATCCATGTTTCACAGAAATAACAGAGATGCAGACACAAAGCAGACATGTATCAAAGAGAAGCAATTCGCGTCGGTTCTGATCTTCGCTCTGCGGCGCCGTCCACGCCCTACTGAAGCTGTCGGTCCCAGCCTCAGTGCATGGCGAACGACTACGGTGCGAAGATCGACTACATTCGTCAATCTACCGAAGGTGCTCCACTCCTTCCTTTCTTCATTCCTTTCCAGGCTTCCATGTTGGAAGCCTCAGCCATTGGACATTATTCATGGCCTCCTGCTTGAGTCACCTGCTAAGTCATGTGACCTTTTAAAAACATTTTTAATTGAGCATCTTATTGATGATTTATTCCCGTTCCTGCATTGCTCTGTAACACCTTCATAGGTTAGTGTTCACTTCCAGCTTCTCATAAGCGCAATGGTAATGTCTAATTACCGTCCTATCTCCAACCTCTCCTTCCTCTCTGAGCGTTTTGAAAGATGTGTACACTTTCAACTTGTTGACTATCTTCGTACTAGCCTATATCTCCTCTTACGGACTGATCTTCTGAATATTGACCTGATTACGGCTGGTTTTGGTGTGCCATCGATTGGTGCCTTGTGCATTAGACAGCGGCGCAATGCAAGTCACTAATTACAATTACAATTACAATCTTGATTTAGGAAGTTTCACTCTATTGAGTCTCTGATCACACGTATTTTGGCCGACGTCTTTGAAGTTCCTGACCGTAGATCGGTTTCGCTTCTAGCCCTCTATGGTGTAAGTGCTGCTTTTGATCCCGTTGATCTATCAATCCTATGAAGCGTCTGGATAGATCTTCTGAAATTACTGATATTACCCTTTTTTGGTTCTCACTCTATCGTGTTTGGACCTACACGCTCCGCCTGGTCCTCTATTCCTTTTGGCCTTCCTCAAGATTCTGTCTAAGTGCCTCACCTTTGCATTCAAGAGATGGTCGGCCCTGCGGTCTGAAACGGGTTGCCCTTGGACATGCGCTTGCTTATTAGGACCCTATCTAATACACTTTATACTAGATTAAAAACTGTACTGTTTAGTCGTGCTGAATTCGGAAGCGTCTCTGAGTAGCCTCTTGAAGAGGCGCTACATAAATGTTCTAATGAATGAAAGAATTCAACAGCATAAACAATTAAAAAAAATTCATTTCGTCTCACTGACTGCAGCGGCTGGACAAATAACCGAAACCATCGCGGACCTAAAAATAGCCCACTGGAAAAGAAACATTATCGTTGAAAAACCACACAATTGCATCGGTTTCAGCAAGTGGAATCACTAAAATAGCCTATTGGAGTGAGGTGGAGCGATAAAGCGTTCACGCATAGGCGGAAATAGAGAAAGTATCGTCAGAAAGGATTAAATGAAAACATATATAGAAATGGGTTAGACAGAGAAAAATAAACAATTGTTAAGGAAGGTTGAAAGAAGAGGAAGAAGTGGAAGAAGAGGAAGAAGTGGAAGAAGAGGAAAAAGTGGAAGAAGAGGAAGAAGGTGCCGTTAGAGTCGTCGTGGAAAAGAGAAGCCAACTTGGCCTATGACAATGGAAGTGTTTAAAACGATGAAGGATTATTATGCCTAGACAGAAAGAAAGAGCGTAGAAAATCATCACAGATGAAAAAGAAAGAGAGGAAAGACATAGACAAGAAGCGAAAGAGAAAGAAGTGAAAGAAGAACGAATAAGGCAACAAGATGTAGGCCTACGTCTACTCAGACGGAAATAAGAGAAACAGAACTTATGCAGAGAAAAAAGAGAAGAAAGTATAGAAGAAGTTCTATCTAGTGAGGAGAATAAGGTCCAAAACAAAATTTCCACATTGCCATACAAAGGCAGTGCATTGTGGATAAAAGCAACAAACTTTTGTAGTTTCAAGAAAGCAATATTTTAAAACTTTTCAGCTAGCTGCATAACTTAATTCAAGCGGGAACATAATAAAATAGATTATACTAAAAATGCACATGTTCCAGCGTTGACGCACAGCACTATGCTATACTTAGACGCAGAATAAGCGATGTTTTGCCAACATACCACATTTTGAAATCTGATTTAAATATTATATACATGTATAGGTGTGTGGGGCAATTGACTGAGCGCCAGCATACCAGTTGTAGAGATAAAGTGAAGTGTAAAGACCGGACTTTTGTATGAAATAGGCATGGCAAATAAACAAAATTTAATGTCCCCATCACACCATTTTAGAATTTGATAATATTAGTTCAATTTTTAGGCTAACTTGTGGTAAGAAGCCATACAAAATATGAACTTATGATGTTGCATGGTGTTCAAGAAGTGAGCAGTTTTATACTGTCGGGATAGCGACAACTACTTTGATAGACATATTTATAAGCATATTATGATTATTAACAACTAAGAAAATATGTTAGATAAAAAACCTATTAAGTTTTCACCAGTGTATGAAACCAAAGAAGACAGGATTACAGGAAGACCGGCATTTCTTTACAACCGGTCATGGAAACAGTGTTTGTGACTGCATTGGTGGAAATCTCAGTTCCTTGCTACCCGAACCAGCTAACAGCACAACACCGCAGTAAGCTACATATTAGAAGCTACACAAGTTACAACGTTTTCGGACGTGTCCATTCTCAGCCAGATGGGGCACGCATGTTGCCGGTTGTGCCCAAGCGCATAGAAAAGTCTCAATTCTTTTGGCTTCTTCACTATGTAATCTCACTATCTAGCTTTGATGATGTCACCAACCTAACACCACAACTTTGGTGGTAGATCTTGCAGCAAATTTTTCCATGTGAAATAGCTTTAGCTACCGTTACCTTCGATTTTCTTATGAAAACGGGTCAATGACATTATATTCGCTGCTATTTAAATTCTGCAGGCAGTGAAGAACTTTCCTCATGAATGTTCTTTTCTGCTTCTGGAAATGAAGCTCCCACCGCTGCCTTAGTCATCTCAAAGTTTGTTAGCCTTTACTGACCAGAAAGTAACCTGAAACTCTTAAAATGACCGAGACCATGGTGGCCCATGAGACGTCGATAACACATGTCCGAAAACAGTTCAAAAGATGCACAGGAAAACTCCACGAACGCATAATGGGTTGCATTAAGAGTCCAAACAAACGAACATTATATAATCAGGAATTATTGGCGTGTTTGCAGGCAAATGATCAAAAACGACTTAACTAAGTATATTATTATTCTATAGTCTTTCTCATTAAGCTATCAGCTTTGGTTAATGTCCGGTCATGTGTTTTTGGCCGAAGGGTGTATACAGTTTCTTTCTTGGAGGTAATAACCCATGCAAAACATGTCCTGGACAACCCAAGACATCGGAAAAAAGCCGGGTGTCAGCTTGCTTAAACAATAGCCTAACTACAATAACATTTATAACAACAATTATTAACTTCATTATCTATCAACGAAGACGAAATGTAAAAAATCATGTGTGACGTCACAATGCATGCATTTAGTTGTAATACGTCATTTCTCATTTCATAGCTTAGGGTTCATCTTAAGTTTTAATTGATTCATTTCCTTTGTAGTAGGGTCTAGGCCTACTTGTAAATTTATCGTTACAGATTTGCTTTTGCAGCTGCACTTTGTGTTAGTTGTCGAAGCTATGTCGGAGAAACGGACATCAACTTAATCCAATAACGACTAACCAACGAATTAAGGCTCACACCGTAAGTTAATGCAGAGACGTTTTTAATTTTACGCTTTTATAGTTCATTGCTATTTCAAAGCTCCAATCAGTGTCCTGTGATGAACACTTGGTAATGCTAGTCAGAACCATGTAGCCAAACCGTTGTTTTTCTTTATGAATTCTGTAACATACGCCGAAACACCAGCTTTTGTCACTGCTGTAAGATCTACCGATCGAGCCCCTTGAATGGATCCTCGTTTAAGTCGTAGCTATAAAAGTGACGGCCATAAGTGTGTTGTAAGATAAAAGATGATATGATGATAAGCAGACTGCGAGCTGTGTGTTCACAATGGAGCAACAACTTTACTGAGCACCACATTTACTGTCCTATTCTGACTTTTTTCGTCATGATGCCTGGGTGGTCGTCTTGCTCGATGAACCGGAATGTGTGCATCAACATTGTGGGCCGTTGCAAATCGCTGTGCTTTTGTAACTAGAGACTCCAATGAATGTTCATCATCTCTGGTCACTGAATGGAAGGACTGGGCAGACATTTCTTTCCCGCCTGAAAAGGCTGAGAAGATTTCTGTTTCATTCCGCCCATAGGATGGACGCCGTTGGTCAAGTGGGAGGAAGTGAAAGACGAAGTGGGTCGAAAGTGAATTGACCAGAGATGGACCATGCGTCACTTCATTCCTTCTGTCTTCCTGATATCACCGACGTCCAGCATCTGCGGTCCGTCTCGATGAGTTGCATTAGTTTCATCGCTGGGTGGATGAAATGCATTCGACTTCGGTTCAATTCATCGAAGTCAGACTTTCTGTGGTGCTCGCCCTCACTCAGGTTCGACAAATCGCAGCTTCTCGCCATTGGGACGTATGCTGTTCGTCCAAGGAACGACGTTCACAATCTCGGTCTTTTCCTTGACATAGACCTATCAAGACTTCACAGATCACAGGACATGTGAGAACCAGCTACGCAATCCTAAGACAGCTGAGGTCTGTTTCTCGGTCTCTCACAGAGGATGTGACTCACCATCTCGTGCAAAGTTTAATCCTGAGCCGCATTAAATACTGCAATGTTGCCTTTGCTGGCTTGCCACAGCGCAGTAACATTCGTCTTCAGGCGGTCATCAACGCTGCAGCTCGTCTGGTCATGCGATTAAAAAGGTTCGACCCCATTACAACCGCGATATTTGGCTCAGAATAGGCGAGCGGATCAAATTCAAACTTTGAGTCCTGGTGTTCAATGTCTCAATGACTGCGATCATCAAAGTCCGCTGATGTATTCGTGCAAGCGACAAAACTAAAACGGACGATCGGACCTTTCGGGTCGCTGGCCCGCGTGCCTGGAACAGTCTTCATGCACCTACTCAGGAAGCCAAAAGCATTTATGTTTATGAAAAACACGGTTAAAACTGTACTTGCTGCTTAACTCCGAGCATAAGCATTTGCGCTGACAGTAGACAGTGTTCCCAAAGCATCCTTGAAGCAGCTTGCTACTGACGCTGCTATATAAATTGGCGTAGTTACAATTGCAATGTCTTGATCTGAAGCCAGAATTATAACGTGATATCCTTTGTATGTTTGTAATTTTAATTGTCATGAGTCATAATGGTACAGAACTGATTCGATGCATGGCTACACATTTTGAGATTATGATTGGGTCACAGATTTTATTTTCAACGAGTTTGAATGCACTGTTGGAGAATAAAGAACAAAATTCAAATTTTTTATCCTTTAGGTACAAATCAATAAAAGCTTTCCTCATGACTATTTAATTACACTGTCAACATAATTAAGTGAACCTATAAATATATTGGAGCAACATGTAGGCCTATGCTGCAAAGAACCATAAGCTTTCTGTACAATATGAATTATAATACTTTGTGACGTCACAATTATATTATATCTATAGACGATATTAGCATTGTATGGCTTCACATAGGTTTTTAATTTGAAAATATCTTAATTCATGTAGGCCTATTTCTTTTTGATGTAGGCCTATATTATAAGTTTCGTGTAAGCGATTTTTGAAAATGACTCACCCGTTTTGACAGTTTTGTACGGCTCTTCTTAAACTTCGTCTTAGTTTTCGCCTTCTTCTTAATAATATGTTGTGGATTTGCACTTTCGGGGCAGGAATATGCTGCAAGCGTGGTAACCAGCCATAGCTTCTACTTTTCAGGATAGATTATCACTGGTTCTAACCCAAATTTCATGTCTGCTGAACCACGTGAAACTTCTACAGTTTATAATTTGATGTTATCTTACTACTAGATTGATCTGATATTTGCAATCTCAGAGATAATAATGTTCTTGTATTATGTAAGTAGACAAGGATCATAGTGACACGTGGAAACAGACGTTGCCATAGAGACAATGGAGACTGCCAGTTACAGCCGCATTGTTTGAGGTGTATGCTGATCGAGACATTCGGAAATTTCTCGAAAACATCACAAGATAGAGTTTCCTAGGACCCATGGAAAATCGTAATTGAGGTGAAATCCTTTAGCTCTGTTCACAACCGTAGTCCCTATTATGAACAACATCTAAAGATCAGCCCAGAGGTTTCTCAAAAGGTCGTTCTAATTACAAAAACAATCTTTTCTAACAAAAGCACTCGAAATTTGTAAAGACTCAGTAGGCGTTTTACGCTGTGATGAATCAGCTGTTTTTTTAAAGGGAAATGTAACGATAAGTTACGGGTCATTCTAAGCCAGTGATGCCTCAGCAAGAATGGCACGTGGGTTATTAACCGGGCCGCAAGAGCGTAGGGCGACTGGAAGGGAAGCTAACGGTAGGTAGCGCGGCTGTGGGACAAAGCACAGTGCAGAACACATCTCAGGTTTCTATCTACGAGATTTCTTGCTTAACCGGCGTCGTGGGAAACTGAATACCGTAATACCTTCCAGCAATGGTTGCATTGCAGGATGAGGCGATGCAGTGGGAGGGAAAGCTTATAACGGACATTGAGAAGATGACAGTGGCGTGGCAAATGTCTCCGCCAAGCTAGATCCTTCATCGATTTTTCGAGGTAAGCAACCTAATCGAAAATCATCCAATCTACTTCTCTGCGATTTTACCTGAAGGGACAATCGATTAATATCTAAGGTATTGTGATTATGGCGCAATAGAAGTCACTGGCTAGGATTGTATTGGAGTATATTATATTCGATTAGTTAAGTTTAGAATTTAATTCTGTGACTTTTGTAGCGCAGACGTAATGCTCAAATGGTCGATGATGTAATCCAGTGAAATTATAGTCAAGGATCATGGTCCGCTGAGAAGTCAGGCCGAATTTCAATAGTTCAAAGAAACTGAGAATATGTTGCGATAGGTAGGCCTAACCATGGCGATCTCCAGATTTCCTCCACCACTATCGCCACTCACCCACCATCATCCACCTGCCGCTCCTCTGTCATCTCTCAGGGTTTCCATTCTAAACTTAAGTTTAACCTCTTCCGCCTTCCGATCTTTCTCATCTTAGACGAAACCCGCCTTAGCAGCTCCTATGCTTCCTTTTCTCTCTGGTATTCAGTCAACTGGACTTGGATCTCGACTTTGTATCTGTGATAATCAGTTGGACACGATGCAACACTCGTGAATCATCTGGTGCCTTACGCCTAGTGCTTTGGAAATTTGAGACTACGATTATGATTGCCATTGTACTCAATTGATTCTGTCATTACGTACCATTTTCTGTTACGATATATCAATAAAGGCAAGACCGCAGTTTCTTAAAATAAATGCATGAGGCAGAAAAGAATGATGTAACTCAGTGTTTTAGTTGTCGGGGGGGGGGAAGGTTGGGGGTTCAGCCCCCTAGTTCTCTTTCTAACCCCCTCAGCTAAGTAACTGAAAATATGTTGGGGGGTTACTTTACTACAAAAAACTGGTGTTTGGTCTATGTGATTATGTGATTTGGTAATCTGCAAATTTTTGACCCCCCAGTTGTTTTTGGACAACTAAAACACTGATGTAACTTTTATGTCACGTAATTTGCGTAACGGAATTTTCAATATATACAGCAAATAGAATAGGTATATCAACGAAGTTCTTTGAAACAACAGTTAATACTAGGCAGGATGAGACCATAACTCGAGATATAAAAAATGGCAATGATTAATCCAAAAATTAATTAATTATTTTTTTCTTTCGAGTGGTTTATTTTTCGGTGAAACGGAAGACAAGGAAACACCCTTCTCACGTTCCTAACTTATGTGAAACTTATTATTCTCATTTCTTTCGCAATTGTAGTGCAATTTATATGGAGAAATTAACTTTTCGTATCCATCTGCGGACCAGTTAAGTATTACAGGTTACACTCAGAATCTAAAAGGAAGATTCTGTGGAGTCGATCGGTTATCAGGATTAACTTCGTCAATTACAGTCTGACTGACTAACTTCTCTGTACACGATTAGGCAGTTATTTGTAGTTATTTTTGTATTAAAGAAGCAACCAAATTTATCAACTCAACGAAGCATTTATTTGAAAATCGCATCCTGAAACAATACTATGAAGCAACACAATAAGCGCGATACCCTTCACTTCGTCATTACTTATTTATTGTGCACTCAATAACCTCCCACAAATATAGACCTTGAGATGAAGATCGTCACGTTACATTTCATAGAAGTGAAAGTTTTTGGGTAGTTTCGTAGCCCTAGCACCCCTCGATCGATTCCTCCCAAAAGAAATTGCAAATCTGTCTTAAAATTCAAAAACTGTTAATTAACGGGTTCCTAGGGCTACCATACAGCACAAAATCATTCAGTTCTATTCGGCCAAATTCAAATGAGAGCACTTTGAACTTTTTCCGTTAATCAACTGTCGTTTGAATTCTATTACAGATTTCAAATTTCTTTTCGGGGGAATCGATAGGCGGGTCCTAGGGCTACCAAACAGCCGAAAATTTTTCAGTTTCATTCGCCCAAATTCAAATGAGAGCACTTTGAAGTTTTTCCGTTAATCAACTGTCGTTTGAATTCTATTACAGATTTCAAATTTCTTTTCGGGGGAATCGATAGGCGGGTCCTAGGGCTACCAAACAGCCGAAAATTTTTCAGTTTCATTCGCCCAAATTCAAATGAGAGCACTTTGAACTTTTTCCGTTAATCAACTGTCGTTTGAATTCTATAACAGATTTCAAATTTCGTTTCGGGGGAATCGATAGGCGGGTCCTAGGGCTACCAAACAGCCGAAAATTTTTCAGTTTCATTCGCCCAAATTCAAATGAGAGCACTTTGAACTTTTTCCGTTAATCAACTGTCGTTTGAATTCTATAACAGATTTCAAATTTCTTTTCGGGGGAATCGATAGGCGGGTCCTAAGGCTACCAAACAGCCGAAAATTTTTCAGTTTCATTCGCCCAAATTCAAATGAGAGCACTTTGAACTTTTTCCGTTAATCAACTGTCGTTTGAATTCTATAACAGATTTCAAATTTCTTTTCGGGGGAATCGATAGGCGGGTCCTAGGGCTACCAAACAGCCGAAAATTTTTCAGTTTCATTCGCCCAAATTCAAATGAGAGCACTTTGAACTTTTTCCGTTAATCAACTGTCGTTTGAATTCTATAACAGATTTCAAATTTCTTTTCGGGGGAATCGATAGGCGGGTCCTAGGGCTACCAAACAGCCGAAAAATTTTCAGTTTCATTCGCCCAAATTCAAATGAGAGCACTTTGAACTTTTTCCGTTAATCAACTGTCGTTTGAATTCTATAACAGATTTCAAATTTCTTTTCGGGGGAATCGATAGGCGGGTCCTAGGGCTACCAAACAGCCGAAAATTTTTCAGTTTCATTCGCCCAAATTCAAATGAGAGCACTTTGAACTTTTTCCGTTAATCAACTGTCGTTTGAATTCTATAACAGATTTCATATTTCTTTTCGGGGGAATCGATAGGCGGGTCCTAGGGCTACCAAACAGCCGAAAATTTTTCAGTTTCATTCGCCCAAATTCAAATGAGAGCACTTTGAACTTTTTCCGTTAATCAACTGTCGTTTGAATTCTATAACCGATTTCAAATTTCTTTTCGGGGGAATCGATAGGCGGGTCCTAGGGCTACCAAACAGCCGAAAATTTTTCAGTTTCATTCGCCCAAATTCAAATGAGAGCACTTTGAACTTTTTCCGTTAATCAACTGTCGTTTGAATTCTATTACAGATTTCAAATTTCTTTTCGGGGGAATCGATAGGCGGGTCCTAGGGCTACCAAACAGCCGAAAATTTTTCAGTTTCATTCGCCCAAATTCAAATGAGAGCACTTTGAACTTTTTCCGTTAATCAACTGTCGTTTGAATTCTATAACAGATTTCAAATTTCTTTTCGGGGGAATCGATAGGCGGGTCCTAGGGCTACCAAACAGCCGAAAATTTTTCAGTTTCATTCGCCCAAATTCAAATGAGAGCACTTTCATCTTTTTCCGTTAATCAACTGTCGTTTGAATTCTATAACAGATTTCAAATTTCTTTTCGGGGGAATCGATAGGCGGGTCCTAGGGCTACCAAACAGCCGAAGATTTTTCAGTTTCATTCGCCCAAATTCAAATGAGAGCACTTTGAACTTTTTCCGTTAATCAACTGTCGTTTGAATTCTATAACAGATTTCAAATTTCTTTTCGGGGGAATCGATAGGCGGGTCCTAGGGCTACCAAACAGCCGAAAATTTTTCAGTTTCATTCGCCCAAATTCAAATGAGAGCACTTTGAACTTTTTCCGTTAATCAACTGTCGTTTGAATTCTATAACAGATTTCAAATTTCTTTTCGGGGGAATCGATAGGCGGGTCCTAGGGCTACCAAACAGCCGAAAATTTTTCAGTTTCATTCGCCCAAATTCAAATGAGAGCACTTTGAACTTTTTCCGTTAATCAACTGTCGTTTGAATTCTATAACAGATTTCAAATTTCTTTTCGGGGGTTTCGATAGGCGGTCCTAGGGCTACCAAACAGCCGAAAATTTTTCAGTTTCATTCGCCCAAATTCAAATGAGAGCACTTTCAACTTTTTCCGTTAATCAACTGTCGTTTGAATTCTATAACAGATTTCAAATTTCTTTTCGGGGGAATCGATAGGCGGGTCCTAGGGCTACCAAACAGCCGAAAATTTTTCAGTTTCATTCGCCCAAATTCAAATGAGAGCACTTTGAACTTTTTCCGTTAATCAACTGTCGTTTGAATTCTATAACAGATTTCAAATTTCTTTTCGGGGGAATCGATAGGCGGGTCCTAGGGCTACCAAACAGCCGAAAATTTTTCAGTTTCATTCGCCCAAATTCAAATGAGAGCACTTTGAACTTTTTCCGTTAATCAACTGTCGTTTGAATTCTATAACAGATTTCAAATTTCTTTTCGGGGGAATCGATAGGCGGGTCCTAGGGCTACCAAACAGCCGAAAATTTTTCAGTTTCATTCGCCCAAATTCAAATGAGAGCACTTTGAACTTTTTCCGTTAATCAACTGTCGTTTGAATTCTATAACCGATTTCAAATTTCTTTTCGGGGGAATCGATAGGCGGGTCCTAGGGCTACCAAACAGCCGAAAATTTTTCAGTTTCATTCGCCCAAATTCAAATGAGAGCACTTTGAACTTTTTCCGTTAATCAACTGTCGTTTGAATTCTATTACAGATTTCAAATTTCTTTTCGGGGGAATCGATAGGCGGGTCCTAGGGCTACCAAACAGCCGAAAATTTTTCAGTTTCATTCGCCCAAATTCAAATGAGAGCACTTTGAACTTTTTCCGTTAATCAACTGTCGTTTGAATTCTATTACAGATTTCAAATTTCTTTTCGGGGGAATCGATAGGCGGGTCCTAGGGCTACCAAACAGCCGAAAATTTTTCAGTTTCATTCGCCCAAATTCAAATGAGAGCACTTTGAACTTTTTCCGTTAATCAACTGTCGTTTGAATTCTATAACAGATTTCAAATTTCTTTTCGGGGGAATCGATAGGCGGGTCCTAGGGCTACCAAACAGCCGAAAATTTTTCAGTTTCATTCGCCCAAATTCAAATGAGAGCACTTTGAACTTTTTCCGTTAATCAACTGTCGTTTGAATTCTATTACAGATTTCAAATTTCTTTTTGGGGGAATCGATAGGCGGGTCCTAGGGCTACCAAACAGCCGAAAATTTTTCAGTTTCATTCGCCCAAATTCAAATGAGAGCACTTTGAACTTTTTCCGTTAATCAACTGTCGTTTGAATTCTATAACAGATTTCAAATTTCTTTTCGGGGGAATCGATAGGCGGGTCCTAGGGCTACCAAACAGCCGAAAATTTTTCAGTTTCATGCGCCCAAATTCAAATGAGAGCACTTTGAACTTTTTCCGTTAATCAACTGTCGTTTGAATTCTATAACAGATTTCAAATTTCTTTTCGGGGGAATCGATAGGCGGGTCCTAGGGCTACCAAACAGCCGAAAATTTTTCAGTTTCATTCGCCCAAATTCAAATGAGAGCACTTTGAACTTTTTCCGTTAATCAACTGTCGTTTGAATTCTATAACAGATTTCAAATTTCTTTTCGGGGGAATCGATAGGCGGGTCCTAAGGCTACCAAACAGCCGAAAATTTTTCAGTTTCATTCGCCCAAATTCAAATGAGAGCACTTTGAACTTTTTCCGTTAATCAACTGTCGTTTGAATTCTATAACAGATTTCAAATTTCTTTTCGGGGGAATCGATAGGCGGGTCCTAGGGCTACCAAACAGCCGAAAATTTTTCAGTTTCATTCGCCCAAATTCAAATGAGAGCACTTTGAACTTTTTCCGTTAATCAACTGTCGTTTGAATTCTATAACAGATTTCAAATTTCTTTTCGGGGGAATCGATAGGCGGGTCCTAGGGCTACCAAACAGCCGAAAATTTTTCAGTTTCATTCGCCCAAATTCAAATGAGAGCACTTTGAACTTTTTCCGTTAATCAACTGTCGTTTGAATTCTATAACAGATTTCAAATTTCTTTTCGGGGGAATCGATAGGCGGGTCCTAGGGCTACCAAACAGCCGAAAATTTTTCAGTTTCATTCGCCCAAATTCAAATGAGAGCACTTTGAACTTTTTCCGTTAATCAACTGTCGTTTGAATTCTATAACAGATTTCATATTTCTTTTCGGGGGAATCGATAGGCGGGTCCTAGGGCTACCAAACAGCCGAAAATTTTTCAGTTTCATTCGCCCAAATTCAAATGAGAGCACTTTGAACTTTTTCCGTTAATCAACTGTCGTTTGAATTCTATAACCGATTTCAAATTTCTTTTCGGGGGAATCGATAGGCGGGTCCTAGGGCTACCAAACAGCCGAAAATTTTTCAGTTTCATTCGCCCAAATTCAAATGAGAGCACTTTGAACTTTTTCCGTTAATCAACTGTCGTTTGAATTCTATTACAGATTTCAAATTTCTTTTCGGGGGAATCGATAGGCGGGTCCTAGGGCTACCAAACAGCCGAAAATTTTTCAGTTTCATTCGCCCAAATTCAAATGAGAGCACTTTGAACTTTTTCCGTTAATCAACTGTCGTTTGAATTCTATAACAGATTTCAAATTTCTTTTCGGGGGAATCGATAGGCGGGTCCTAGGGCTACCAAACAGCCGAAAATTTTTCAGTTTCATTCGCCCAAATTCAAATGAGAGCACTTTCATCTTTTTCCGTTAATCAACTGTCGTTTGAATTCTATAACAGATTTCAAATTTCTTTTCGGGGGAATCGATAGGCGGGTCCTAGGGCTACCAAACAGCCGAAGATTTTTCAGTTTCATTCGCCCAAATTCAAATGAGAGCACTTTGAACTTTTTCCGTTAATCAACTGTCGTTTGAATTCTATAACAGATTTCAAATTTCTTTTCGGGGGAATCGATAGGCGGGTCCTAGGGCTACCAAACAGCCGAAAATTTTTCAGTTTCATTCGCCCAAATTCAAATGAGAGCACTTTGAACTTTTTCCGTTAATCAACTGTCGTTTGAATTCTATAACAGATTTCAAATTTCTTTTCGGGGGAATCGATAGGCGGGTCCTAGGGCTACCAAACAGCCGAAAATTTTTCAGTTTCATTCGCCCAAATTCAAATGAGAGCACTTTGAACTTTTTCCGTTAATCAACTGTCGTTTGAATTCTATAACAGATTTCATATTTCTTTTCGGGGGAATCGATAGGCGGGTCCTAGGGCTACCAAACAGCCGAAAATTTTTCAGTTTCATTCGCCCAAATTCAAATGAGAGCACTTTCATCTTTTTCCGTTAATCAACTGTCGTTTGAATTCTATAACAGATTTCAAATTTCTTTTCGGGGGAATCGATAGGCGGGTCCTAGGGCTACCAAACAGCCGAAGATTTTTCAGTTTCATTCGCCCAAATTCAAATGAGAGCACTTTGAACTTTTTCCGTTAATCAACTGTCGTTTGAATTCTATAACAGATTTCAAATTTCTTTTCGGGGGAATCGATAGGCGGGTCCTAGGGCTACCAAACAGCCGAAAATTTTTCAGTTTCATTCGCCCAAATTCAAATGAGAGCACTTTGAACTTTTTCCGTTAATCAACTGTCGTTTGAATTCTATAACAGATTTCAAATTTCTTTTCGGGGGAATCGATAGGCGGGTCATAGGGCTACCAAACAGCCGAAAATTTTTCAGTTTCATTCGCCCAAATTCAAATGAGAGCACTTTGAACTTTTTCCGTTAATCAACTGTCGTTTGAATTCTATAACAGATTTCATATTTCTTTTCGGGGGAATCGATAGGCGGGTCCTAGGGCTACCAAACAGCCGAAAATTTTTCAGTTTCATTCGCCCAAATTCAAATGAGAGCACTTTGAACTTTTTCCGTTAATCAACTGTCGTTTGAATTCTATAACCGATTTCAAATTTCTTTTCGAAGGAATCGATAGGCGGGTCCTAGGGCTACCAAACAGCCGAAAATTTTTCAGTTTCATTCGCCCAAATTCAAATGAGAGCACTTTGAACTTTTTCCGTTAATCAACTGTCGTTTGAATTCTATAACAGATTTCAAATTTCTTTTCGGGGGAATCGATAGGCGGGTCCTAGGGCTACCAAACAGCCGAAAATTTTTCAGTTTCATTCGCCCAAATTCAAATGAGAGCACTTTGAACTTTTTCCGTTAATCAACTGTCGTTTGAATTCTATAACAGATTTCAAATTTCTTTTCGGGGGAATCGATAGGCGGGTCCTAGGGCTACCAAACAGCCGAAAATTTTTCAGTTTCATTCGCCGAAATTCAAATGAGAGCACTTTGAACTTTTTCCGTTAATCAACTGTCGTTTGAATTCTATAACAGATTTCAAATTTCTTTTCGGGGGAATCGATAGGCGGGTCCTAGGGCTACCAAACAGCCGAAAATTTTTCAGTTTCATGCGCCCAAATTCAAATGAGAGCACTTTGAACTTTTTCCGTTAATCAACTGTCGTTTGAATTCTATAACAGATTTCAAATTTCTTTTCGGGGGAATCGATAGGCGGGTCCTAGGGCTACCAAACAGCCGAAAATTTTTCAGTTTCATTCGCCCAAATTCAAATGAGAGCACTTTGAACTTTTTCCGTTAATCAACTGTCGTTTGAATTCTATTACAGATTTCAAATTTCTTTTCGGGGGAATCGATAGGCGGGTCCTAGGGCTACCAAACAGCCGAAAATTTTTCAGTTTCATTCGCCCAAATTCAAATGAGAGCACTTTGAACTTTTTCCGTTAATCAACTGTCGTTTGAATTCTATTACAGATTTCAAATTTCTTTTCGGGGGAATCGATAGGCGGGTCCTAGGGCTACCAAACAGCCGAAAATTTTTCAGTTTCATTCGCCCAAATTCAAATGAGAGCACTTTGAACTTTTTCCGTTAATCAACTGTCGTTTGAATTCTATAACAGATTTCAAATTTCTTTTCGGGGAATCGATAGGCGGGTCCTAGGGCTACCAAACAGCCGAAAATTTTTCAGTTTCATTCGCCCAAATTCAAATGAGAGCACTTTCAACTTTTTCCGTTAATCAACTGTCGTTTGAATTCTATAACAGATTTCAAATTTCTTTTCGGGGGAATCGATAGGCGGGTCCTAGGGCTACCAAACAGCCGAAAATTTTTCAGTTTCATTCGCCCAAATTCAAATGAGAGCACTTTGAACTTTTTCCGTTAATCAACTGTCGTTTGAATTCTATAACAGATTTCATATTTCTTTTCGGGGGAATCGATAGGCGGGTCCTAGGGCTACCAAACAGCCGAAAATTTTTCAGTTTCATTCGCCCAAATTCAAATGAGAGCACTTTGAACTTTTTCCGTTAATCAACTGTCGTTTGAATTCTATAACCGATTTCAAATTTCTTTTCGGGGGAATCGATAGGCGGGTCCTAGGGCTACCAAACAGCCGAAAATTTTTCAGTTTCATTCGCCCAAATTCAAATGAGAGCACTTTCAACTTTTTCCGTTAATCAACTGTCGTTTGAATTCTATAACAGATTTCAAATTTCTTTTCGGGGGAATCGATAGGCGGGTCCTAGGGCTACCAAACAGCCGAAAATTTTTCAGTTTCATTCGCCCAAATTCAAATGAGAGCACTTTGAACTTTTTCCGTTAATCAACTGTCGTTTGAATTCTATAACAGATTTCAAATTTCTTTTCGGGGGAATCGATAGGCGGGTCCTAGGGCTACCAAACAGCCGAAAATTTTTCAGTTTCATTCGCCCAAATTCAAATGAGAGCACTTTGAACTTTTTCCGTTAATCAACTGTCGTTTGAATTCTATAACAGATTTCAAATTTCTTTTCGGGGGAATCGATAGGCGGGTCCTAGGGCTACCAAACAGCCGAAAATTTTTCAGTTTCATTCGCCCAAATTCAAATGAGAGCACTTTGAACTTTTTCCGTTAATCAACTGTCGTTTGAATTCTATAACAGATTTCAAATTTCTTTTGGGGGGAATCGATAGGCGGGTCCTAGGGCTACCAAACAGCCGAAAATTTTTCAGTTTCATTCGCCCAAATTCAAATGAGAGCACTTTGAACTTTTTCCGTTAATCAACTGTCGTTTGAATTCTATAACAGATTTCAAATTTCTTTTCGGGGGAATCGATAGGCGGGTCCTAGGGCTACCAAACAGCCGAAAATTTTTCAGTTTCATTCGCCCAAATTCAAATGAGAGCACTTTGAACTTTTTCCGTTAATCAACTGTCGTTTGAATTCTATAACAGATTTCATATTTCTTTTCGGGGGAATCGATAGGCGGGTCCTAGGGCTACCAAACAGCCGAAAATTTTTCAGTTTCATTCGCCCAAATTCAAATGAGAGCACTTTGAACTTTTTCCGTTAATCAACTGTCGTTTGAATTCTATAACAGATTTCAAATTTCTTTTCGGGGGAATCGATAGGCGGGTCCTAGGGCTACCAAACAGCCGAAAATTTTTCAGTTTCATTCGCCCAAATTCAAATGAGAGCACTTTGAACTTTTTCCGTTAATCAACTGTCGTTTGAATTCTATAACAGATTTCATATTTCTTTTCGGGGGAATCGATAGGCGGGTCCTAGGGCTACCAAACAGCCGAAAATTTTTCAGTTTCATTCGCCCAAATTCAAATGAGAGCACTTTGAACTTTTTCCGTTAATCAACTGTCGTTTGAATTCTATAACCGATTTCAAATTTCTTTTCGGGGGAATCGATAGGCGGGTCCTAGGGCTACCAAACAGCCGAAAATTTTTCAGTTTCATTCGCCCAAATTCAAATGAGAGCACTTTGAACTTTTTCCGTTAATCAACTGTCGTTTGAATTCTATAACAGATTTCAAATTTCTTTTCGGGGGAATCGATAGGCGGGTCCTAGGGCTACCAAACAGCCGAAAATTTTTCAGTTTCATTCGCCCAAATTCAAATGAGAGCACTTTGAACTTTTTCCGTTAATCAACTGTCGTTTGAATTCTATAACAGATTTCAAATTTCTTTTCGGGGGAATCGATAGGCGGGTCCTAGGGCTACCAAACAGCCGAAAATTTTTCAGTTTCATTCGCCCAAATTCAAATGAGAGCACTTTGAACTTTTTCCGTTAATCAACTGTCGTTTGAATTCTATAACAGATTTCATATTTCTTTTCGGGGGAATCGATAGGCGGGTCCTAGGGCTACCAAACAGCCGAAAATTTTTCAGTTTCATTCGCCCAAATTCAAATGAGAGCACTTTGAACTTTTTCCGTTAATCAACTGTCGTTTGAATTCTATAACAGATTTCAAATTTCTTTTCGGGGGAATCGATAGGCGGGTCCTAGGGCTACCAAACAGCCGAAAATTTTTCAGTTTCATTCGCCCAAATTCAAATGAGAGCACTTTGAACTTTTTCCGTTAATCAACTGTCGTTTGAATTCTATAACAGATTTCATATTTCTTTTCGGGGGAATCGATAGGCGGGTCCTAGGGCTACCAAACAGCCGAAAATTTTTCAGTTTCATTCGCCCAAATTCAAATGAGAGCACTTTGAACTTTTTCCGTTAATCAACTGTCGTTTGAATTCTATAACCGATTTCAAATTTCTTTTCGGGGGAATCGATAGGCGGGTCCTAGGGCTACCAAACAGCCGAAAATTTTTCAGTTTCATTCGCCCAAATTCAAATGAGAGCACTTTGAACTTTTTCCGTTAATCAACTGTCGTTTGAATTCTATAACAGATTTCATATATCTTTTCGGGGGAATCGATAGGCGGGTCCTAGGGCTACCAAACAGCCGAAAATTTTTCAGTTTCATTCGCCCAAATTCAAATGAGAGCACTTTGAACTTTTTCCGTTAATCAACTGTCGTTTGAATTCTATAACCGATTTCAAATTTCTTTTCGGGGGAATCGATAGGCGGGTCCTAGGGCTACCAAACAGCCGAAAATTTTTCAGTTTCATTCGCCCAAATTCAAATGAGAGCACTTTCAACTTTTTCCGTTAATCAACTGTCGTTTGAATTCTATTACAGATTTGCAATTAGGCTGTCTTCGCGTTTAGAGTTACAAATTATTCTTGCCAAGCAATAATTCGTGTTGCAAATAATATGGGGCGCTAAAGTCGAAGTTTGCCATAAACAGAATTTTTAATTTGCAGGTTAGCGCATTATTTGCTTCAGAATTTTCCCCAGTTTACGGTGAACGTTTTAACTTTTCTTGTTTTTTCGTCCAATTCAATTGGTGGCTCGGTCTCTTTAGTATACGACGTTTCGATTGTCTTTTTCTTATTTACCATCTAGGTGCGATTGCTTTCAAGGTTTTTCTTATTATTAGTTTATTACTATATCTTTCATTCTTATTATTATTTTTTAAACTATCGTAGAGTAATGGATAACACACTGGCGTGAAGAGCTGAAGGTGCCGAGATCGAGCCCCGTAAACAACAGTTAATTTAAGGTTAATTCTACCTTCCACTCGCTAGGCGGCGGTGGTGGCTAAATGAATTGTAAGCCGTGATTTGGCGCCGTATGTTGGCTGCCATTTAAAGCAGTTATATTCGACTCCTGTAAAACTGTTATCATGTGCTTCCACAAGTTCCACTCGATATATGTATGTAAGGCTCCCTGCGTGGCTGCCGTTTCTACTATATGTATGTTCACTGTACAGCGCAGTGCGTTTGCAGGCGCTTAATTAAAGAAAAGATTATCATTATAATTATTATTATCATTATTATTATAATTTGTGGCGCGCATAAACAACACAGGGAGCTTGCAAAAAAGCGCGTGGCAGATAATCAATCCTAGTACACCTTCATTAAAAAAGTTTTAAGTTGCTTTTGAAGATCGATAAAGTTGAGGAAGTGCGGATGTAGCCTGGAAGTTTGTTCAATTCAACCGGCCGGCTAACGGAAATGCTCTGTTACCAGGTTTTTTGAGTGAACGTGTGTCATCAAAATCACCTTCGGGCGATGAACGTAGTCCTCGTCTGGACTGAAGAGGGAACAGGGCGTTGCAATTGAAGGAGGGTGTGAAGGAGTGAAGTCTGTGTTCACTCGATACATTAGAAGACAGATTTTGAAGTTTATAGCAGCTTGTATGGGAAGTCACGAATGGTCGGCATGACATGATCCAGAGGATTTACGTTCTTGATTAGCTTTGTAGCCAAATGGAGAAGAGTAGTAAGATGTTGAAGGGCAGATGCAGGAAGACCATTGGGTTCTCGACGAATGATTCAATTTACGGATTTTATTGTATTGTATTTAAACATTCATAAAGCGCATCTAGTAGGGTGAACCGATCAGAGGCGCTCCCAGTGCGCAAAGCCACAAGAAAAGAAATAAGTCTTCAGGAAAATAAAAGAAGACGAAGGGTGACCTATTAAAATTTGAGAGCGAGTTGAAGGAGACAGTGACCAAATGAGGCAAAAGATCAGGATTGCGCCATAGCTGTTCTAGAATGAGGAACTGAAGAATCCAGTCTGTGTAAGGAGCGAAGAGGACGATGCGGGGAGACAGAAAAAGGCCGGTGATTTACATCAATTAAATATTTGAGGGCGAGACCCTGCTGTCTCTTAGACACCAGAATGAGGATTTTGAACTCAATAGGTGCAGAGAGAGTGTTGTTTCTCAAACATGAAGGACGATATGCCTGAGTAGCGTGGCGGACGTGCTATTAATCTCGCAGCTGCATATAGGACTGACTGCAGAGGCATGAGACCAATAAAAGGTGAATTGCAGTAGTCAATTCGGGAGCAAATGAAAGCATGGACCAGCGTGGTGAAGACAGAGTCACAGAGGATGACACAGATCGCCGAACAGCCCTGAGACGACTTAAGTGGAAATATGACATTCTTCTGGAGGCCAGGCCCCCACTGAACTTTTTCTCTGGGTGCATTGGCACCCAAGGCCCCCAAGAAGTCGGCGCCTATGATGGTGGAGATATGATAACCGTGGGAAACAGGCAATCAGTCAAGCAGCAGCATTCAGTACCGACTGGAGAGGAAAAAGTCGGGTCTTCGGTGCGCAATAGGGAGAGAATTGTAATAGCTAATTCGAGAGCAGACGAATGTATTTATAAACAACTGAGGCGAAGTTTGAGTATGAAACACACCGCCGTAGGCTAAATTTAATTACTTCTGTTTCTTGCCTGTGTTTAGCTATATTAAACTTACGGGGAAAGTGTTAACGTAATATATATAGACCAACAACCGACGTCATAATTCTTGTTAGTTTCTTTAAATAATATATTATTTCTTTCAGATATATTTGGACTGTCAATTATTATTCAAGAATAACAGAAATCGACGCATTTGTTTTAAGAAACTGCGCTCTTACCTTTATTAATATATCGCAACAAGAGAATGCTGCATCGTGTCCAACTGTTTTCCACAACAGAGTCGACATCCAAGTCCAGTTGACTGAAGACCAGAGGGAGAAGGAAGCATAGTTACTTATCGGAGCCTGTTTTCTTGTTTCTTTGAACTACTGAAATTCGACCAGACTTCTCAGCAACCGCTGTCTATAATTTCATTGGATTACATCATCGACCATTGGATCACTATCATGCGGTCATGTGTGAAACTTTCATCATGCCATTTGAATGATTTGGTAACTAACAATCATTGCCTCTGCCGATCACGCGAAAATGCTAACGTAATGCGACGATGACCACTGCAATCAAATTTCTGTAACACAGCTTCAGCGTCAACAGATTTGTCCTGATGAATGTGCTGCTATGCCAAGCGTTAAGACGTTCAGCACCCGTGGTAGCACGTAGATAGCTCTTTAAACGTTAAGGCAATATCACTATGTCTAAGTTTTGATAATAAGTTAATAATTAAACTGCAGTACAAATAAACACGCTCGTATTGTTTACTACGTCATCAATCAATCAATCAATTTTCGTTTATTACTAATACAAGCTGTCAGAACGCAATTTGAATACACAAAATGATTACAGCAGGAGTTATAAAAAGATTAGATGAGTGGTATAAAGGTAGTTGATTTAAGTAATTAATATATATTTTTATATAAAACTCTAGGTATAAAGTTAGAGTCATCCCTGCAAGGGAGTGAAAAGTCATGAGGACGAGGTCGGAGGACGGCTATTCCCCCTAGCCGGCCCAGTGGGCCGGCTAGGGGGAATAGATGGCGTAATACATGTCTTTCATTGGTGAGAATTGTCCGAAAAAGTCGAGCGTCAGCCTCAGAAGCCATTTCTGCAGCGGTAGGAGTCGAAGGATGTAAAAGGCCACGACGCTTCATTCTCCCGATGAGCTGGTCGATCCTGTCGCGTTCAGCGGCTCTGGTATATCTCACCAGGCCGGCGAGGCATACATAAGGTTAGCAATGGTAGTAGTTTTTACAACAACTTGGGTAGCAGACACCGAGAGACCATGTGATTGGAGCACATTCAGTGCATACATACAGGCAGAACCCACGGCAAGTATAGACTCAACGTGCGAAGTCATACGAAGGTCGGATCTTAAGGTGACTCCAAGAACCTTCAGTTCTTCAACTCTGGTGGCTTTAGGGATAAGGAACGGTGGAGCGGCTGAGCGGAGGACAGCGGTCCTGGAGACAATCATTTGTCGCGTCTTAGACTTATTAAGTCGTAAGTTGTTTTTCATAGCCCATTCCGATATTCCAGCAAGCTCGTCATCAACCGTGGATAGGTGCATCGATCCAACCAACAGATAGGTATCATCAGCATATTTATCGATGCGATTGCAGTTGTTTCTAGGATGGAGGTCTGACGCCCCAACAACATATCACGGGGGACCTAAAGCAGACCCCTGAACTATGCTGGCATTTATGTAAGCAATAGCCGAATCAACACCTACGAACCTGGTTACATGTTCTCTATCAGAGAAGTAACTAATAAGCCAGTTATAGATTGTGTCTGGTAGGTCCAAGTCGGATAGTTTCTCGTCAAGCGACGAATGGCGGATGGTATCGAATGCTTTCAAAAAATCCATTGAGATTACTACCACGTAATCGTTATTTTGCAACAACGTCGTTATATGATGCAGCATGGATATGATGGCAGCAGTGGTAGATCCTGTAGGACGGAAGGCATACTGATCATCGAGTTTGTCTGAGAATCCAGGTGTCTGGTAGGCCTGGTGTAGATATCTTCGCACGATGTAACGCTCGATGAGTCTGAAGAGGATTGGTATTACCGATATCGGTCTGTAAACGGCAGGAGTAGTAGGATTAGGGACCTTCGGAACAGGTCTAATCCTCGCAATTTTCCATTGTACAGGAACATGATGGTGGTTGATGGATAAATTATACAAATGAGTTATTATAGGTGAGGCCACTGGTGCCAACAGGCGCAAAACCACGACGGCATGCCATCCATCCCCTCAGCTGTGATGTGAAGCCGATCAAGCAGTGTAAATACTTCATGCTCGGTTAATAATTGATGTTCATCATTAACCGTTTGTTTGACGCGTATCGTCCGGATCATAGCTATGCAAGTAGAGGTGCAGGCTGCAGAGTGTAACCATAGAGCTACTAACAATAACATACTGTCATTATTGTGTGCACACAGTGCTTTTACTAATACATTTTTTGCCGTCTACAAATTCTTAAACCTTGATTATTTCACACATTTAGATTCAGATATTTACATTTAGAGGTTAACATTTATAGTCTCTCATTAGAATCATTAATATTTCATTGTTCGCTGTTAAGCCCAAAAAAAAATAGACGCAAATGCGTCAATTGGGTCCGCGTGCCGGCGCCACTGGTTGTAACTGTCTAATAAATTACGGGATGACCAGATAAGCTGTGTCAGCTTCTTCTCCTTATGAATCGTCTGTTGCTTCGATGTCAAGTTGGAATGTTTGTGTACGATCTTCTTAAACTGAGTTTGTAAGGAACGCTATTCAAACAACTCACAAACATCCTAGACTTGTGTGACTAGCTTTTCAATGTCATGTAGCTTACCGTTATGTCGCTCAGTGAGATGAGTTCTGCACGCTTAGCGTTGTCTTTTTGTTGGACAAGAGAAATCGACGCATTTATACCAAAACACTACTATTTTGACCTCAGTTGTTTGATATGATTTAGTATTATTTTTTAGTTATTTTATTTATTATTATTATTTATCTGTTTCTAATGATTTGTCGCTGCAGTTTAATCCTTCCAAGTCTTGTTGCATCGCTGTAGGTAAATTGACTAAACTTGCAATTGCTCCCATGACTCTGGGGGACGCCTCGATTCCATGGGTGCATTCAATAAAATACCTGGGTGTGATGATTAACCAATGTAAATCGCTTAGTTTTAACACAGAGCCTGTGAGACGGTCTTTCTTTTCCGCCTGTAATTGCATCTACGCACATGCCAAAGATCTTAACGAGCAAGGTGAAACAGGAAAATGAACTGAATGCATGTTGGAACTCTGTGTATAGTAAGTTAGTTGGTTTCAATAAATGGGAATCTGTTAAAGGCTTCATCTGTGGCCTTGGGAGATTGGACTTGCATCACATTATTAAGAAACGTCGCATGATGTTCTATTGGCGAATAGCTCGTTTAACATCTAACCTTCTTCAAAATATCTTATGGTGTTACTTTGGAGAGCATTTCGTTTATGATTCACCCTCGTTGTAATTTTGAATAGCAAATATAGTCTCACAGCTGCCATTTACGATCATTTTCTTAGTTTGTGCGTTTGAAATTATGTTTAATTTTCGTAGATGTGCTTTTTAGGTTGTGTTTAATTTCCGTAGTTTGTGCTTTTGAAATTCGGTTTATGCAGCGTGCATATTTTACTACTGTGCAACTTGACTTGTTCTTTCTGCCTTCTGGCGTAATAAAGTGCTCATTATAAGGCAATTATTATATCTTCGTTTATTCATAAATTCTCACTGAAAGAACGCAATGAGGTACGAAAAAGCTGGTGTTTCGGCGTATGTTACCGAATGCATAAAGAAAGTCTAAGGTTGGCTACGTGGTTCTGAATAGCATTACCAAGTGTTCATCACCAGACTGATTGGAGCTTTGAAATAGCAATGAACTACAAAAGCGTACAATTAAAAACGTCTTTGCATTAACTTACGGTGTGAGCCTTAATTTGTTGGTAAGTCGTTATTGGATTCAGCTGATGTCCGTTTCTCCGACATAGCTCCGACAGAGCTTACAGGAAGCGCTTGATCTGCAGATCTCTTGCCGCAATCAACGTCAATACTCAATAGTGAAAGAAACACAAATCGGTTGTCTATAAATGCTTTGCAAATCGAAATGGAATAACTAACCCAAAGTGCAGCTGCAAAAGCAAATCGGTAACGATAAATTTACAAAGTAGACCCTACTACAAAGCAAATGAATCAATTAAAACTTAAGATGTACCCTAAGCTATGAAATTAAAAATGACGTCTTGCAACTAAATGCATGCATTGTGACGTCACACATGATTTTTCTACATTTTGTCTTCGTTGATAGACAACAAAGATAATTATTCTTGTAACCGAAAACTTATATAGCGCCACTCAGATCAGCGACGTTTTCAACCCGCATCAATGCCAGCACCGGCCAAAAGGAAATTTTTCAGACGAATACTGAATTGGAGAGAAGAGAGGGAAGAAATTCTTGGAGGAGAGACAAAGGGAGACAGTTCCAAGCAGAGAGACCCACACCGGCGAAACTCCTGGATTGTGCTGTGGAAGAGCGCATACGAGGGAGAGCCATAAAGCCGCGGGCCGAAGATCGCAAGGAAGCCCTCACAGGCAAGGAAGAAACTGGGTTGCAAAAATTCATTAATTAAGACGGAGCAGAGCCAGTGAGGCAGTTGCGCATGAGAGTGAGGGTTTTTAACTGAATTCGCTGTTGAGCAGGGAGCCAGCGAGGGAATCACGGCTAAAGACAGAAATGTGGGCAAACTTAGGAATGTCACTTATAAGCCGAGCTGCAGCATTAAGAATATTCTGGAGTTTATGCATATTGGAGGAGGAAAGGCCAATGTACATAGCATTGTCTACCCGAGTGCAGATCAGAGCGTGGACCACTGACAGTGACAGCATGAAATGAAAGAGACTTGCGGATGTATCGGAGCTGGCTTAGATGATAGAAGTAACATCGGGATACAAAGTTAACTTGATCAGTGAAGGAAAGGGTAGGATCAAGGACAATCCCCAAGTCACGAACAGAGGAGGAGAATTGAATATGGGGAACCTAAGACGTACAAGATTCAAAATCAATCTTGCTGACTGCTGGGTTGAAGGCGACCTCAGAGCCCGATAAACTGAGTCTTGTCAGGGTTCAGCCGCATGCGATTTTTGTTGTTATAAATGTTACTGTAGTTAGGCTAAGTAAGCAAGCTGACTCCAGGCTTTTTTCCGATCTCTTGGGCTGTCCAGGACATGTTTTGCATGGGTTATTATCTACCACTAAAGTTGTGGTGTTAGGTTGGTGACGTCATCCAAGCCAGATAGTGAAATTATTACGTAGTGAAGAAGTCAAAAGGATTGAGACTTTTCTATGCGCTTGGGCAAAACCGGCGACATGCGTGCCCCATCTGTCTGAGAATGGACACGTCCGAAAACGTTGTAACTTGTGTAGCTTCTAATTTGTAGCTTACTGCAGTGTAATGCTGTAATCTGGTTCTAGTAGCAAGAAATTGAGAGTTCTGCCAATGCAGTCACGAACACTGTTCCCATGGCCGGTTGTAAAGAACTGCCACTTTTTATGTAATCCAGTTTTCTTTGGCTACATACACTGGTGAAAATTTAATAGGTTGTTTATCTAACCTATTTTCTGAGTTGTTAGCAATCACATATGCCAAGAACTATGCCTATCAAAGGAGTTGTCGCTATCCCGCCAGAAGAAAGCTGGTCACATCTTGATCAACATCATAAGTTGATATTTTGAACGGCTTCTTAACACATGTTTGCCTACAAATTGACCTAATATCGTCAAATTCTAAGATGGTGTGATGGGGACATTAATTTTTTATTTTGTTTATTTGCCAATCTGCTTCTATGAAAGTTCGGTCTTTATATTTCGCTTTTTCTCTAACACTGGTATGCTGGCGCTATATCAATTGCCCCACATACATATGTAACATTTAAATCAGATTTCTTATTTGTGATATGTTGTCAGACCGCTTATTCTGCGCCTAAGTATAGTACTGTGCGTCAAGGCTGAAACATGTGCATTTCTAGCATATTTTCAATATCTATTTAATTATGTTCCCGCTTGAATTAAGTGATGCAGCTAGCTGAAAGTTTAAAAATATTGCTTTCTCGAAACTATAAAAGTTTGTTTCTCTTATTTCTGTCTGAGTAGACGTACATCTTGTTGCCTTATTCGTTCTTCTTTCACTTCTTTCTCTTTCTCGGATTGTCTATGTCTTTCTTCTCTTTCTTTTTCATCTGTGCTGAGTTTCTATGCTCTTTCTTTCTGTCTAAGCATCTTAATTCTTCAGTATTTTAAACACTTCCATTGTCATAGGCCAAGTTGGCTTCTCTTTTCCACAACGCTTCTCACGACACCTTCTTCCTCTTCCTTCACTTCTTCCTCTTCTTCCACTTCTTCCTCTTCTTACAACCTACCTTAACAACTGTTTATTTTTCTCTGTCTCTGTAAGTGTTTTCATTTAATCCTGTCTGACGATACTTTCTCTATTTCCGCCTATGCGTGAACGCTGCTTTGTCGTTCCATCTCACTTCAATAGGCTATTTTTGTGATTCCACTTGCTGAAACCGATGCAATTGTGTGGTTTTTCAACGATAATGTTTCTTTTCCAGTGGGCTATTTTTAGGTCCGCGATGGTTTCGGTTATTTGTCCAGCCGCTGCAGTCAGTGAGACTATATGAAATTTTGTTTTGTTCTTTATGCTGTTGAATTCTTTCATTCATTAGAACATTTATGTATCGCCTCTTCCAGAGGCTACTCAGAGACGCTTCCGACTTCAGCACGACTAAACAGTACAGTTTTTAATCTAGTATAAAATGTACTAGATAGGGTCCTAGGAAGCAAGCGCATGTCCAAGGGCAACCCATTCCAGACCGCAGGGCCGACCATCTCTTGAATGTAAAGGTGAGGCACTTAGACAGAATCTTGAGGAAGGCCAAAAGGAATAGAGGACAAGGCGGAGCGTGTAGGTCCAAAAACGATAGAGTGAGAGCCAAAAAAGGGTAATATCGGTAACTTCAGAAGATCTCTCCAGACGCTTCATAGGATTGACAGATCAACGGTATAAAAAGCAGCGCTTACATCATAGAGGGCTAGAAGCGAAACCGATCTACGGTCAGGAGCTCCAAAGGCGTCTAGATAGAACACTTAACGTGTACTTCCATAAGAACCCGAGGTGAAGAGAAATGCTGTCGGTAACACGTCACGGTAAGAATAATGACTGACTTACACATTGACCGCATTTCCCAATTCAGGTCTAGTTATTCATGAGCACAAAAAAGTAATTTCTTTATTTAACCAACTAACCAATTCCGTCTAAGGCTCTTCGAAGTTCATTTCGAAAGAAGTGTCTGGTACGTGTGCTGCTCCATTAAGAACAGACAGATCGAAATCTGCTTATCACAAGATCAGCCTTTTCTTTCCACGCCCTTTTGGCCAACTTCATACTTCACTTCCATGGCAACGGCTTTAATTAGGATACAATCAAGTAACTCAATCGGTAGATCATGCAACGACAGGCTCAATGAAAAAGATATAACGTCTGCTAACACATTTTTAGAACTCATCGTAAACACAAATCAATTAAATGGAAATACCTTTCAAACGAATCCTGCAAATAGAGGAAACTTCGGGTATAAATATATTTCAGAAGGCTAAGATCAATAAAAAAAACCATTAGAACAAACTATAGGGTGGTTAAGAGGTGTATCCATAGGCCTACGTCTGCAAGAAGGCAAATAAGCAATGTCGCACCTATCTTTACTGATTTTTCTTGCTTGGTAATATTAAAGAGCGCAAATAATTCGTCTTTTTACGACCTTTTAACCGAAGTTGTTATCAAGATTTCATCAAATAATTTACTTTTTAGATCAACTCTGACCACGTAGTCTGTCCCTGTGTTGACATAAGGTGCAAATATAGTTAGCGAGAGATGGAGCTCAAGGTCATGGAAATGTAGAAATGGCGATTGTAGAATCATAATTATGACAGTAATCAATTGACGCTTAGGCAAAACAACGAAGAATTACTAAAGTAACAGAATCGATAAGATGTCTGTTGAATGAATGAAACTTCATTTTGTGCTTTAACCATCAATAAGACCTATTTACCAAAGACAAAGCATAGAAAATGTCGGCCTATAAAGCACACTAGTGAAGCAATTCACAGAGCTTAGATAAAAACAAGACTTGTGACTTGCATTTAATGCCATGTAGCTTACCCTTGTGTTGCTCAATGGAGTCAATGAGGTGAGTTCTGCACGTATAGCATTGTCTTAATGTTGCAGTACTGCTATAAAAGAAAGAAATATATTTATCACCAATTCTTGACCTGAAAAAATTGTACATAAATTAGTATTATGAGGCTAAAATACAGCCATGCAAAGAGCTACAATACGCGTAAATAGAGAAATGATATTAGGCCTATAAGGTTTGGCTACATGTTTCTGACTAGCATTTAGGCCGACCAAGTGTTCATCATAAAAAACTGATTGAAGTTCTGAAAAATCAGAATGAACAGTTAAGAGTACTGAAAAAAATTCTTTGGATTACCGTATGTACAGGCTCCTGCCTTAAGAGAAACATAATCCGAAGTACGGGCTGCTGCCTTGAAATAAAAGTAATTCGATATACAGGCTCCTGCCTTGAGAGGAACAATCCAAAGTACAGGCTCCTTCCGTGAGAGAAACATAATCCAAAGTACAGGCTACTGCCTAAATAGAAACATAATCAGAAATACAGGCTCCTGCTTTGAGAGAAACATAATCCGAAACACAGGCTTCTGAATGAAAAGAAACATAATCCGAAATACAGGCTCCAGTCTTGAGAGAAGCAGAGTTCAAAGTACAGGCTCCTGCCTTGAGAGAAACATAATCCAAAGTACAGGCTCCTTCCTTGAAAGAAACATAATCCGAAATACAGGCTCCTGCCTTGAGAGAAACATAATCCGAAATACTGGCTCCTGCCTTGAGAGAAACATAATCCGAAATACAGGCTCCTGCCATGAGAGAAACGTAATTCGATACACAGGGTCCTGCAATGAACGAAACATGATCCGATATACAGGGCTCCGGCCTTGAGAGAAACATAATCCGAAATACAGGATCCTGCCTTGAGAGAAACATAATCCGAAATACAGGGCTCCTGCCTTGAGAGAAAGATAATCCGAAATACAGGCTCCTGCCTTGAGAGAAACATAATCCGAAATACAGGCTCCTGCCTTGAGACAAAGTTAATCCGAAATACAGGCTCCTGCCTTGAGAGAAACATAATCCGAAATACAGGCTCCTGCCTTAAGACAAACATAATCTCAATTACAGGCTTCTGTCTTGCAGAAACATAATCCGAAATACAGGCTCCTGCCTGGAGAGAAAAATGATCCGAAATAAAGGCTTCTGCCTTGAAAGAAATATAATCTCAAATACAGGCTCCTGCCTTGAGAAACATAATCCGAAATACAGGCTCCTGCCTGGAGAGAAAAATGATCCGAAATAAAGTCTTCTGCATTGAGAGAAATATAATCTCAAATACAGGCTCCTGCCTTGAGCAACATAATCTGAAATACAGGCTCCTGCCTTGAGAAACATAATCCGAAATACGGGCTCCTGCCTGGAGAGAAAAATGATCTGAAATAAAGGCCACTGCCTTGAGAAATATAAACCGAAATAAAGGCTACAGCCTTAAGAGAAACATAATCCGAAATACAGGCTCCTGCCTTAAGACAAGCATAATCTGAATTACAGGCTCCTGCCTTGAGAAATATAATCCGAAATAGAGGCTCCTGCCTTAAGAGAAACCTAATCCGAAATAGAGGCTCCTACCTCGAGAAACGTATTCCGAAATAAAGGCTCCTGCTTTAAGACAAACATAATCTGAAATACAGGCCTCTGCCTTAAGGGAAACATAATCCGAAATACAGGCTCGTGCCTTGAGAAATATAATCCGAAATGCAGGCTCCTGCCTTGAGAGAAACATAAACCGAAATACAGGCTCCTGCCTTGAGAGAAAGGTAACCCAAAGTAAAGGCTCCTGCCTTGAGAAACATAATCCGAAAGACAGGCTCCTGCCTTAAGAGAAACCCAATCCGAAATACCGGCTCCTGCCTTGAGAAACGTAATCCGAAGTACAGGCTCCTGCCTTCAGCAAACTAATCCGAAATAAAGGCTCCTGCCTGCCTTAAGACAAACATAATCTGAAATACAGGCTCCTGCCTTGAGAGAAACGTAATCCAACATATAGGCTCCTGCCTTGAGAGAAACGTAATCCAACATATAGGCTCTGCCTTGAGAGAAACGTAATCCAACATATGGGTTCCTGCCTTCAGAGAAACGTAAATCCAACATATAGGGTTCCTGCCTTGAGAGAAACGTAAACCAACATATAGGCATCTGTCTTGAGAGAAACGTTATTCGATATACAGGCTCATGCTTGTGAGAACGTAACACGCTGTTGTAACTCTGGCCACGGAATCGATACTTCTTTGCCAAACTCAGGCTCGCCGAGAGGGGTGGGGGCAGGGGGCGCAAAATTACCAGGGGCCCGGCGAATTCTTAGGGGCCCGGGCCGGGCCCACAATCAACTTATGAAAAATGTTATAATCAGTTATACAACGTTTATGATACATGTCTTTTAAAATATATTATCTGACGCTTAACTACAATCAGTTAAACTATAGGCATCTGAATAAAATCATAGTTGTATATCTATACATGTATATAATATCCATAGAGCGTGTGCCTGTCGATAAACGCTCTGGAAGCTATTGTGAAACAGAAACCATTTGTGACGTCAGTACTGCGGTCTTGACGACGGCGATCAGAGCATTTTAACAAATGATACATATAGGCCTATATACACTGCCGTCATAATATGACGGGTAAATACTCTAGTATAAATGAAATGGTCACAGTTTGAAAAATATCCTAGTGAAGTCTTTTATTGCAACAACATAGTTGTCTTACACTATTGGGATTACATGATTGAAGACCATGTGGTCTGTTTCATGGTGTAAAAAATAGACACTCTTAGTATGACGATTTAAAAAGCAGTGTCAGATTGGAATATAGGAGCCTAACTTGTATAAGCTTAAGCTTTTGTTGGGCTTCCTTTGTACATTGATGTATAATAATTATTATGTCGTGATGATTTTGTGGAATGGCACAAATAAAAATAAATAAATAAATAATGTCAAATATAATATCGTACGGTGGTACCCGCACTTTTGTTGTTTCGATTTGGTTTTATTTTAATTTTTCGTGCGACCGTACCATATTATATTTATATAAAGCCTAAAGATAGTTTAGAGGCCCGTGACTGCGCTGCCTAGGGGCCCGTGGCTGTTCTGCCTAGGGCCCGCGACTGCTCTGCCTAGGGGCCCGTGACTTCTCTGCCAAGGGGCCCGGAATTTCTGTCGGCGGCCCTGGTCAAACAAGAAGAGCTACAACATAACCACTATTGCCATGCACGGCGTCTGTTTTTCTTCTCCGTCCATATGGGGTGGATGGAGCAAGTTACAGCCTAAAGCGACGCAATATTTAATATGTAGGCAATTGGCGGAACTAAAGCATCAAGGAGACACTGCCAATTGAGAAAAAGAATCAATTAAAAATCAAAATAAATGCCCAATTGTTTCGACGAGAGCTCCCAAAATCGCCAAAATAACAAGTAGGGCCTACAATTAAAAAAAACTCTGTTGGTCGAATTTGATGACATATACCCAAATCCCAATACGTACGGCAGTTTATAAATTCTTAGGGCGTAGGGTTAGGGTCAGTGTAGCATATATATTCTGTGCGACTATAAAGCTAACCTGCGAGCGGAAACTGGATATTTTTATTGCAGAAATTGAATAATTTATTCTCAACCAATAGCGGTGAGGATACATGTATGAATATTTTTGAACTGCTATACGTATTGGGATTTGGCTCTCGTTTGCGCAACATTTATTCCTTGAGATTCGACAATGATCAGGGCACATTCGCTACCACTGCCCTCCTGAAGATACTCCTACTTTTGAGCAGCTATACTCAAACAGCAGGCTCTTCCCCCTTGTCAGCAATCTTTGCAGATGGGGACACGTACTGCATCATGCATGACCTGTTCCCGCAGATTAAGAGCCCATGATCGTGTTATCCCACCTGCCGATAGCCTGATGAGGAAACATGCATCATTGTTTGGGATCAAGACCGTTTAGAACTGTCGCGGGTATCGTAATAATTGGCTGTGCACAAAAATGCGGATAGTAATTGGTTGAATACAGAATATTCTTATCTTATCTTACTCTACCAGACTCTTACCAACGCAAAACAACTGAAGTCTCGAGGATGGTGCTACGATAGCAGCAGCGTAAACGATGGCTACATGTACTATAATCTTATCGACACACTGCTCCTTGCAGTGGCTTTCAACACTCATAATAATAATAATAATAATAATAATAATAATAATAATAATAATAATAATAATAATAATAATAATAATAATAATAATAATAATAATAATAATAATAATAATAATAATAATAATATTATTATTATTATTATTAATTATTAATGTAAATTAATATTATTAATGTAAATGTTCGCGATTTTCTATAGCGACAGTATATGGCCTCGACCCTGCTCATTTTTCAATGAATTGATCGGGTGAGATCCTTCACCACCGCTTGCCCGTTTGAATGGGTGCCACGCCATTTATGGTCCCTGTGTTGGGACCGTGCTAGCCCGATATTTAAATCTCTGAAATTAGCCACCTTCGGGAAGCGAAATGGAATGATCTTTCAGCCGAACAATGGAAATAGAGGATACTTTTGAGTATAAACATATTTTAGAAGGCTAAAATCAATATAAAAAACACGAGAACAAACTAATAATTTCTCTTTTTTCACGGCATTTAAGTTGTTATCAAGATTTCTCAAGAAAATGTAGTTTTTAGACCAATTCTGACCACGTAGTCTGTCCTTGTGTTGACATAAGATGCAAATATAATTAGCGAGAGATGTAGCTCAGGATGTTGGAAATGGCACTCGTAGGATTATTATAATTATTACAGTAATCAATTGACGCTTAAGCAAAACAACGAGAAAATCACTAAAGTAACAGAATCGATAAGATGTCTGTTGAATGAACCTTCATCTTCTGCTCAAAACCAACGAAGGATTTGATGCATATAGACACATTTAGACAAAATGTGATGTCTTCGTGGTAAAATTAAGTCCTTTCAAGGGTTAATAAGACTATTTTACTAAAGAAAAGCATATAAAATGTGGGCCTATAAACCATACTATTGAAGAAACTCACAAAGCTTAGATATCCAAACAAGACTTGTGACTTGCATTTAATCAGTCTTGTTGACCTCGAGACCAAGACCTTTGTCTCTAGTGCACTCGAGTTCGTTTTTAAAAGTCTTGGTTTTGGTCTTTGTCTTGAGGTTCAAATTCTTGGTCTTGGTCTTGAAGTTCAAAGTCTTGGTCTTGGTCTCGCAAGACCAAGACCAAGACTCAGCTGTCAATGTGAACAGTCATTTAACAAACTTAAGAATTTAAAAATTCACCAATCCTGTTTGCGTTATATGACAAATATCAACGGACGGATACAAGTCTAGTTGCGTTGTTGGTCAGGAAAACCCATCGCCAACAGCAACATTTATGCTGCATCTGGAAGCTCTGCCGAGGCTTGTTTCTGAAACCAAACCATGGAAGGATTTAAAAAAACACTCACGATTTGTACATTTACATCCCAGTGCTTGAAAAGCTACTGTTTTTGCCAGCGACTTCAGCACCTGTAGAACGTATTCTTTCACATGGCGGAATTTTTATGAAGCCCCACAGGGCAGGCACGTTTTGGTCAGAAAATTCTGAGCGAATTGGTTTTAATAAAATACAAAAGCAATTTGGAATAACATTTTGCATGAAGGACCTTTGTAAATATGAATTCGGAATTATCTGCAGTCTGCATTTAGAGTAAATTTGCTTGAATAAAATTAAAGACTACCGTTTTCCGTTTTCATCAAAATAGCGAGTATTCCGACTTTACAATTTTTTAGTAAGGAATAGAAGTCTTGAACTGATTGTAATTTTTGGGGTCTTGGTCTCGGTCTTGAGGTTCAAAGTCTTGGTCTTGGTCTTGGTCTTGGTCTCGAGGTTCAAAGTATGGTTTTGGTCTTGAGGTTCAAAGTCTTGGTTTTGGTCCTGAGGTTTAAGGTCTTGACACTGCATTTAATGCCATGTAACTTACCATTGTGTCGCTCAATGAGTTGAGTTCTGCACGTTTAGCATTGTCTTCGTGTTGCAGTACTGCTATGAAAGAAAGAAATATATTTATCCTCAATTCTTGGCCTGAAAAACTGTATATCATTTAGTATTATGAGGGTAATATATAGCCATGAAAGTCCTTGTAGTCTTTTACGTTTGCGCATACGTTCTTGAATGCCGTATAAATAGAGAAATGATATTATAAGGTTTGGCTACATGGCTATGCCTAGTATTACCAAGTGTTCATCATAGGAAACCAATTGAAGCTTTGAAAAATCACAATGAACAATTAAGCGTACTGGAAAAGACTTCCTTGGATTAACTTACAGTCTGATCCTTCAGTCATTTACTCTTCATTACTACAATCAGCTGATAATCGTTTCTTTTTACATGACCTAACGTTGGAAACACAGGATCTGTTGAGGAAGAAACGTCGCCTCTTGCCAAAATCAACATCAATATTGTAAGAAACACCAACCATTTGTGAAAATCGAATTATAGGAAATAAATTAGTTAAAATTATACTCAGAGAATCGAAACAAGCTAATCTCTTAAATGTATAATGACGTCATAAACCATTTATTGTGACGTCACGCAAAAGAAACGATGTCTTACACTTCGTATTTTGCAATATTATAATTGATATACAAGTTTGTATGAATTAGGCTACATCAAACATATAATTAGAACCAGATTATGCATTCGGGGCCTTTTGTAAGTAAGTAGATTTATTAGATTTGTTTTTGCGCTATATTGGCGTTGAGCATGTTCAGCTTCTGACGTTCTTCTCCTCCATCGTCAGCAGACACAGAACCGAAGAAAAGAGAATAGACTGTAATAGTTGAAAAGGTAAGACGTTATGGGCCGTTAGAACAGACTATGGTAAATACTTTTTTTGGCATCCACAGAATTTACACGCTCAAGGAATACAGATTAAAGACAAACAGTTTAGACGGCTTATGTGTGACATCATAATACAACAAAACAAACTGAACTGTTGTAATATTACATATTATGTCGAATGCATTTGAATATTTTAAACATATATAAAATAATACTCTAATTCTATCCAAACGTCATCTGTCTTATTTTTCAGTAATTGCATAAGTTTATTCCTTTAAACGTTCAGGAAAAGGTAGACCTATAACACCGTCGTCAAAAAGTATAGGCCAGTTGTAAACAATTCCTCTTTTGTCGACACTGTCCTACTAATCTCAGTTCTATTAGGCCTAATTACGTCTACTTAATTGTTCACTGTTTCAATTAACTCTACGCATAGGTATTAGGGTGCTCCAGAATATAATGTATTTCCAAAAAGTTCCTAAAAATATTGCTCCCTGGCGATTTTCCCATTCCATTTATGACTTTGTTCAATTGTACCAATTTTCAGACCAATTGAAAAAGGTTAAGCCTTGCCACCGGGACAAAAATGTTAGAATATATGAAAATAAAGCGAATTTCCTTAAAATCGGCATTATAGTGGAGGAAAAACGTAATTATTTTCATGATGATTAACTTCTTTTGTGAACTATTGTATGCGCTTGACGATATTTATTCTATGTGCACATCAAATGAAGAAAAAGAAAAGTTTATTGAAGAACTACTTTAATATTGCACACCAAGATGCTCAAAAGAAAATTATAAATGACCGTCTACGCAGCCAGCAACAGAGAGATGAAGATGTGGCATTTCTTGCAGACCTGTAAGAACAGAAGGATAAAAGCTACAAAAGAAAAGTAGAACAGAAAATGCTGAGAGACTCTTCCGATTTGGCCAGAAAAGCGACAGAAGAGAAAAGAACTATCTGCGCTTCAGCAACTGTTAACAATGCAGAAGACCTATAGCTTAATCCCTGAACATGCTTCTGACTCACAATCACAATTTGGCCATGTCACCGAGTACATGCGGGATGTTTTGCATTGGCTTCCTATCCCGCAGCGTATTGCCTATCGGGTCTCTGCCCTAGTGTGGCGCTGCCTTGTGGGTGAGGCCCCTGTGTATTTTCGAGAGCATTGCCGCTCCACCCTGAACATCCAGCGCCGTGGTTCCCTGCGCTCTTCTAAGCAGGCTGAGCTTCTAGTTCCCCGCTCACGGACCGCCCTTAGACAGCGCCGTGATTTTTCCATCGCTGGCCCTGCAATCTGGAATGGGCTCCCTGTAGCGCTTCGCTTGGTCCCAAGCACCCATTCCGCCACATTTTATTCAAATCTCAAGACCGTGCTCTTCAGCCGGGGTTGGGTCGGGAGTGCTTCTGAGTAGATAGCCTTGAAGAGGCGCTATATAAATTCTCCATATGAATGAATCAGAATATTGCGATTTTGTATGCCCGTCTCATTCAAGTGAAATGCCTAAGAGCAATAGCATGAAGCAGACAAGAAACGAACTGTTACTTTGGTACTACCGAAAAATATATTTGAAGCCCGACAATTTTAACAATGGCAGATCGTTTGAATATGTCGGCGGGTAAGAGAACTGTGTTCATGGCAGCAGTAATTACCGAAGTTGGGGCTAACCTGGATGACGTGACTCTGTCTAAAACAAGTACCAGACGTCAGGCGAAACAAATTAGGATGGAGTTTGCAAATGATATTGTGACCTCATGTTCCTAACATTATAACTTCTGAAAGTGAAACAAACACAACCACTGGAAACTGGAATACCACTATTTCCGCAATTAAATGCATCCACAAAACTGATTCATTTGATTGGCAAAAAGTCATTTGCTTACGTTTAATCTACTTATATTGAAAGTGACTGGCTCAGTTTACCACCAGCACAGTGGAAAACTGTTGACGATTTCCAGCAAGCAGCCATGTTTGTTCGTCATGTAAAAGTGGTGAATGATATGTCTGAAAGAGCGATGAAACTGATAACAGATTTTACAAATGCAATCATAAAGGACGAAGATCAACGACGACAGTTTATGCTGCAGGTGGTTGAAGCTCATTGACGCACACTTCCAGATTTCACTAAGGAACCCCTTATAGCAGTGTAACAGGTTATTGTTAAAACTTCATCTGGCTGGTGGCAAGGCGTAACCTTAATTTAAAGCCTCAAATTTGGATTTTTAGACTCATCTGTATTAGACGCATGGGAAAATGTCCGGGGAGAAATGAATTTTCAACTGTTAATTTTTTGGAGCACTCTAATATACAGGGTGGGCCAGTAGGAATGCACCAACTTTGAATGGATATAACTTGAACAATTGTTATCCGAACATCGTGCCCAATATACTAAATTGAAAGTAATCATCCACTCTACTACTGTGTCAAATCTTGCACTGATATACGGCACCACTGTTATAAAATTTCGGTGCGGCGCACACCTCTCAATTTTGAATGTAAATATTGAACATCATGACGCCGCTCGCGGAAGAGGATAGAATTTTAATCCGAATTTTAAGAGCAGAAAAAGGATACAATGCACATCAGATGATGATAGAATTCCCTTCTAGAAAATGGAATAAATATGCTCTAGATCGATTGATTAAACAAATTGATGCTACGGGAACGTCTAACAGCCGCAACTGTGGTCGCAAACGTTCTGCGCGCACAGCAGCGAACATTGCAAAAGTCCAAGAGTTAATTTCCAGCCAAAACAATCCAGGGACGAGTAAGAGTCCGAGCACGTGGTGGACATTATTGAGTATTTGTTTGACTGATGGTAAATTCACTCAAGATATTAATTGTTAGTACTAAGTGACTGTTTAGAACTGACGTCTTCAGTTTCAGACTTTTGTTTTTTCTTGCAGTTTTATGGCCAGAAAATGGCACATCGAATATTAATAGCATTATCTCATAAAGTCGTAACATTATCTCGTAGATATTTTGCAGAATCAAAAAATAGATAATTATCTTAAATCTGATATATTGGACAAGACGCTCAGATAAAAATTATTCAAGTTATAAGGCGTCAAAGTTGGTGCATTCCTACTGGCCCACCCTGTACATATATATATATACCTCTAATTGGTGTTGTTTTCAACAAATTTCATAATGTCTCGATGAACATACAATGCGGCTGTGTCTGGCATAAAGAATACATTCTTTAGTTTATGCCAATATCTGTTTCGACCTTCCACAATGATCCTCGTCTACTTACATACATGTAATACGAGAACAATATTATCTCCGAGATTCAAAATATCAGATCAATCTAATTATAGGGTAACTTCAACGTACTTAATAAATGTGTTTCAAGTGGTTCAGCAGACATGCAATTTGTGTTAGATCCAGTGATAATTCATCATGAAAGCAGAAGTAAGGCTGGGTGTTTCTAGGGTTTGCATGAAGTCACACCATCTTTCGTGCACTATGAACCACAATAATTGAACATTGTTTGAGGTCGGTGCAGTTATCGAAGGAAGACAAGAAACACAATTGGATGAAACAAAATTGTCGGCGGTGTCGCAAATCCTCGGAACGAGGATGGTTGAAAACAAGAAAAGACAATTATGGAGTTGCTTCTTTTATGTTTCAACCTAATGAAGACAAAAACATTTTTTGGATCAAAACAAGAAAAATATCACAATAAATATTTTCGTAGCAATCGGAAAACAGATGCAACCCAAAAGCAAACCAATAGAACTAGAAATTGAGCTTAGACTGGTCTCAACTCAGTTGTGAGAACAAGCTCTATTCAGTGTGAGATGTTGCATTATATATTTTGTTCGCTTTGCATTAGTATTGTGTTATTATATATAATAACGTTATATATAATAACGTTATAATAACGTTATATGTATATATATTATATATATAATAACGTTTGCATGTATTGTCTTAGCGAGGCGCGCGGCCTGAGGTGAGGCCTGCTGCCGCTGTGCATAGATGATTAAATTTCACTCAGACGTAGCAAGCACACGTGTTTTAAGCGCGCGAAAGAAAGTCGATGTTTGAGTTTCTGTAGAAAGTCTTGCTGACTTAGTATTTGAAATGTGTATTATAATTTGAATTATCTTGTGATTTCTTAACAACAAAGGTACTGAAAACATTTCGGACGGTGTTTTGCATTGATTAACGGCTACGTTATACCGCATAGAATAGATAGATACATGTACCTATTAGAATGCTTCCAAAATTAAGAGTTGAGAATTCATTTCTCCCCGGACATTTTCCCATGCGTCTAATACAGATGAGTCTAAAAATCCAAATTTGAGGCTTTTAAATTAAGGTTAAATCTTGCCACCAGCACGATGAAGTTTTGACAATAACTTGTTCACTGGTATAAGGGTTTCCTTAGTGAAATCTGGAAGTCTACGTCAATGAGCTTCAACCACCTGCAGCATAAACTGTCGTCGTTGATCTTCGTCCTTTGTGATTGCATTTGTAAAATCTGTTATCAGTTTCATCGCTCTTTCAGACATATCATTCACCACTTTTACATGACGAACAAACATGGCTGCTTGCTGGAAATCGTCAACAGTTTTCCACTGTGCTGGTGGTAAACTGAGCCAGTCACTTTCAATATAAGTAGATTGAACGTAAGCAAATGACTTTTTGCCAATCAAATGCATCAGTTTTGTGGATGCATTCAATTGCGGAAATAGTGGTATTCCAGTTTCCAGTGGTTGTGTTTGTTTCACTTTCAGAAGTTATAATGTTAGGAACATGAGGTCACAATATCATTTGCGAACTCCATCCTAATTTGTTTCGCCTGACGTCTGGTACTTGTTTTAGACAGAGTCACGTCATCCAGGTTAGCCCCAACTTCGGTAATTACTGCTGCCATGAACACAGTTCTCTTACCCGCCGACATATTCAAACGATCTGCCATTGTTAAAATTGTCGGGCTTCAAATATATTTTTCGGTAGTACCAAAGTAACAGTTCGTTTCTTGTCTGCTTCATGCTATTGCTCTTAGGCATTTCACTTGAATGAGACGGGCATACAAAATCGCAATATTGTGATTGTGAGTCAGAAGCATGTTCAGGGATTAAGCTATAGATCTTCTGCATTGCTAACAGTTGCTGAAGCGCAGATAGTTCTTTTCTCTTCTGTCGCTTTTCTGGCCAAATCGGAAGAGTCTCTCAGCATTTTCTGTTCTACTTTTCTTTTGTAGCTTTTATCCTTCTGTTCTTACAGGTCTGCAAGAAATGCCACATCTTCATCTCTCTGTTGCTGGCTGCGTAGACGGTCATTTATAATTTTCTTTTGAGCATCTTGGTGTGCAATATTAAAGTAGTTCTTCAATAAACTTTTCTTTTTCTTCATTTGATGTGCACCCCTTTCGCCTCTGGATGACTCGATAATTCTTGTAGCGATCCAGAATCTTGGCATTGATCTTGTCCTTTCGTTGTATGACAATTCCCTCTTTATCCCATTTTTTTTGCACTGCTGCTAGTACTTTTCCTCCAATCGCTCCATTAAAAGTTGCAAGTTTTTCTCGCTTCATTGGACCGTTTTCCAGATAAAGGAGGAAACGCAGAATATATCCTTTTGTAGGAATTCTGTTTGCTGGCAATTGGACAATTGGCCTCCCAAGTGACCCAGCAAGCCATATAACTTCATCTTCACTTCCTAAAACCGGGTTTTCCATGTTCAGTTGTTCACTAAACAAATGAACATAGAATAAATATCGTCAAGCGCATACAATAGTTCACAAAAGAAGTTAATCATCATGAAAATAATTACGTTTTTCCTCCACTATAATGCCGATTTTAAGGAAATTCGCTTTATTTTCATATATTCTAACATTTTTGTCCCGGTGGCAAGGTTTAACCTTTTTCAATTGGTCTGAAAATTGGTACAATTGAACAAAGTCATAAATGGAATGGGAAAATCGCCAGGGAGCAATATTTTTAGGAACTTTTTGGAAATACATTATATTCTAGAGCATCCTAATGTATATGTACATTCGTTTATTGGAACAGTCTGACAAACCGCAGAGAGTTACAACAAATTACACATTGATAGTTTGCTTATGCAGTAGGAAAACTTTCCTAGAACCCATGGAAACGCTTCATATGAAATCCTTTCACCTCAGTTCATTCATTCATTCATTAGGACATTTATATAGCGCCTCTTCAAAACGGCTACTTATAGGCGCTCCCGATTCCAGCACGACCAAACACTGGAGTTTTTAATCTAGTATAGAATGTATCAGATAGGGTAACCAGTTCCAGACCGCAGGGCCGACCACCGCAAAGGCTGAGTTCTGCATGGTGGTCGTGCGTGCGAACGACACTTTCAGCAACCCCCTCTCGGAGGAACGGAATGGGCGGCTACCTTGGGTTCCCTGCACAGGCTGACACAGGATAGGCCTGGGCGCTCGTATTATGAACAGCATCTAAAGATCAGCCCAAAGATATCTATAAAATCGTCCTAAGTACGACAGCGACCCCTTCTAACAATAGAACTCGAAATATATAAACGACTCGGAAGGCGTTTTACGTTGTGATGACTCAGTTGCTTTTAGGAAACCTACGCCTATGCAGTAGCGGTAATTTGCTGGGAGGTCTAAGCCAGTGATGCATGAGCAAGAAGGGTACGTAGTTTATTAAAGGAGCCGCAACAGCGCAGGCAGACTAGCGGGATCAGATGACGGCAACGCGGATATCGCGGTGGGACAGAGCACAGTGCAGAACAGATCTCATGTTTCCATTTTCCGGATTTCTTGCTCAACCGGCGTCGTGGAAAAGTAATTAATACTTTCCGTCAATGGTTGCACTGTGGAATGAGGTGATGCAGTGGGAGGGGGAAGCCGGAAGCGTATAACTGACGATTGACATTGTACTGAAACGCCTTTCTCAACGGATGCTGTCATTACGCACCATTCTCTGTTATAACAATTAAGGTACAAGCACAATTTCTTAAAATAATACACAGGAAGTAACTAAGAATGATAGTAGTTTTAAGTGACGTAAATTGTGCAACCGAATTTCCAACGTATACATGTACATCAAAGATAATAGGTATATCAGCAAAGTTCTTTGAATAAACTGATAGGCCCCTAGCCCGATAACCATAACGCTCGATTTTCGAAAATAATTAATACAAATTTTCCCCCTCGTTTATATACTTTCGAACATCTTCAAGCTCCTTAACATCTACGAAAATTATTATCTAATTCCTTTCGCTATTATAGTGCAATTTACTGGGAGAAATTGAGTTTTCTTATCCAGCTGCGAACCAATAAAATAACACAGATTAAATTCAGATTCGAAAAAGACGTTTCTGTTAGTCGATCGGTTCTCAGCATTCGTACATTAATATCTGACTGACTAACTCCTCTATATTCGATTACGTAGTTATTTAGTTATTTTCGAATTAAAAAGCAATCGATGCTATAATCTCAACGAAACATTTAATTGAAAGTGGCGTTCTGAAGCTACATTGTGACGTGACACAATAGGCGCGATACCCATAAACGCCAATCATTTATCATATACCTCGTTGACCGTAAAAAGAAACTTCACTTTTTATCTTAACTAAGGACTCGACAATACAGTTCACTACAGTTAGCCTACATGTTGGAAACAACTGAAAATCGCGCAAAGCATTCAACAAAGATGCAGTAGATTTGGCGCGTGTAGGTGAGTACTTTGAGTACGGCGTTTTGTTACTTGTACATGCATTCCAATTACGTAAGCCTACTTAGAATAACGCAATTAGAGAATTAGTACTGGCGAAAATTAGGTGTCTAAAGAAAATTGTCTGGCTATGGAATTGATGTTTGCAGTGGTGGTGGTAATGGGGTGGTAGTTGAAGTCAGGAAGAAGATTTTGAGGTACTGAATATTGTCAACGTGGATAATTATTTTGAAGAATTATCAAACGAAGAGGTGAAGTTGAAGATGAGAATATTGATACCAATTATAAATGAGGACAATGAATGATTATTGTGATGATATGGTGAAAAAGAGTCACAACAATTATAGTTTAATCGTTTACATTAAACATCACACTAGTGATCGTCCAATCTGTAATCTATCTGTCTCATCGAAACAACTGCAATAATAAGAATATCAATAAAAGATAATACCATATACTGTGCAGTAATTATAATAATTATAATAATACTAGAGTATTTGCCCGTCATATTATGACGTCATATTATAGGCCTATATTAGAGTGTTGTTATGATGCACATGATTTTTTTAACTCAAAGATCTTTTAACGGCCAGATCGAATTATCATGCCAATTTGCATATGAACACCATATCCGAAATTATATCGCGATAGCTGAACATTTCGGACTGGCGCAAGGCGACCGAAATTAGGAACCCGGTGACCTGTCTCGGTTTGGCCAAAATTTTAGACGTTACGATGTCTGTTCTTCGTGTTTTCGATCTTCAACATAATTATAGTAATTAATTAAGCTATTGTGGTTTTCTAGAGGAGACACCTGGTGCTACATCAATAGCATGGTATTTAACGCGAGTGGCTGTTTCCCTTGGTAAGAGTATGTGTTTGATCCCCGAATGAGTTTGTGCCAATCAGATAATGTCGTGGTTTCCGATCGGAGCAATCTGTCTACAACAATAATTCCCTCGCCCATGACGATATCGTGCAAGCATGGCGTAGAGCGGAGGTTTCTCTGTTGGCAACATCATCTGAGGAAGAGGCGTCATCAAATAGCTCAGAAAGAGAACTAGAACCTTCAACGTCAGCTGGACCACCAAAGCGGCGAAAGGGAACAATCTCTGTAGTTACCCGTTATGTTGCAGCAGCTCTAGATTGTACCAAAACCAGCAGCAGGAATGCCTCTCACATTTTCTCTGCTCTCGCTGCATCCATTCTATATGCAGCACCAGCTGGTTAGCTGATCATCAGTCCTTCTGCTATCCATCGAGCAAGGAAGGATAACCGTGCAGCCCTAGCAGCTGAGATTCGTGAATCTTTCGATCCGAAGGTTCCCCTTACTATCCACTGGGACGCAAGATTATGCCAGATTTTACAGAAACTGGACGAGTGTGCGTTGATCGTCTTCCAATAATGGTATCTGGTAAGGATGTGACCAAACTATTGGCCATCCCCAAACTCCAATCCGGGACTGCTGCCTTCATGGCAGATGCGTGTTTGGCCGAGATCAGAAGTTGGGGATTGGAAGACAGAATCGTGGCCATGTGTTTCGACACAACGGCGAGTAACACGGGTTGCAAGGGCGGCGTATGCATCAAGCTGGAAACGGAATTAGGAAAAGACCTCTTTAACCTTGCCTGTCGACATCATGTTTCCGAAATTGTTCTGGAAAAGGTATTTTCACTGCATGATTCTGTAAGGTCTCCAAAATTGGAAATCTTCAGTCATTTCCGTGACTTCTGGCCGCAAATCGATCAGACCAAGTATCGCACAGCAATGGAGGATAAAGACGCAGCACAAAGAGTCAAAGAAATTCGAGAGAATGTCATCACCTTCGTACTGCAGCAACTGAATGCTGAATACCACAGAGACGACTACGAAGAGCTACTAGAACTAACAGTCATTTTCCTAGGAGGAATTCCACCGAAAGGAATAAAGTTCAGGTACCCAGGGGTATTTCACCGCGCGCGTTGGATGGCACGTGCGGTTTATGCAATCAAGATGTGGCTTTTCAGAGAGCAGTTTCCCATTCAACAACACCAGAGGGCATCTCGACAATCTTACTCTCAAAAGATGTGGAATCATCTACTTCGAGTTTCACTTTTTGTGACCACAACCTACGTGGAGTACTGGTTCACCTGTACATCACCCAATGAAGCCCCAAGGAACGATCTTCAATTCTTGAAGGCAATCCATACTTACCCAAACAAGGAAGTCTCACAGGTCGCCCTAACAGCATTTTCCCGACACCTTTGGTATTTGTCGGAGACCTTGGTTGGCCTCAGCCTTTTGGACGATTCAGTCACCTTCGACGAAAAACAGCGCATGGTCTATAACATGCGCAACAATCAGGGATCCGACGAACCTCCAAAGAGGCTTCCTCCCATACATGATCCATCTACAAAAGCGCTTTCCGATTTTTTTACCACTTCAACCATCAAACTTTTCCAGCTCCTCAAATTCGATTACGCTTTTCTTGATCGAGATCCGCAACAATGGGAGTCAGAGCATTCGTTCAATGAGGCGAAAGACATCATATCCGCCCTAAGAGTGACGAACGATTTAGCGGAGAGAGGAGTGGCTATAATGCAGTCCTTCAATGAAGCCCTGGTTCGAAATGAGGAAGAGAAACAATTTGTTCTTCAAATGGTTGAATACCATCGAAATAGATTCCCAAAACCACTAAAGGGACTAAGTAATGACAAATAACTGAAGGTTCTTGGTTTGCTTTTGCCTTATTTTTTATGTTTAAGTGTTGAAATTGTTTGGATCTTCGAGAATTACAATGTATGACATTGTTTTCTAAGTGGTAATTTTTCCAGGGCTTTGCGCCAGTTCTAAATCTCTTTTGATTTTCATCTAATTTGGCAAATGTTAATGTTTCTCAAGGTGGAACACAAAAACAACGTGGCCGATATTAATTTTGAAACTTCAAATTATAAACACACCCTAGCCTATATGTATCGTTGGTTGTCGCCGTCGTTAAGACCGCCGTCGTCAAGACGGCAGTACTGACGTCACAACCGGTATTTCACAATAGAACAGAAACCGTTTGTGACGTAGCGTTTATCGTCGGACGGACACCATATGGATATTATATAAGATATTACTGAATACTGCTCATTGTGTGACGTCACAATATTATATTTTCAAGACGTCATTTGAAAACTTCGTTCATTGTTAAAGCTTCGAATGCTTTCTTCCTAGGAGTCGCTATAATTTGTGTCATAGGCAGTTCACTTTTCCAACAACACTTTAATTTGTCATTTGATTGTTATAGTGGTGATTCGTCATCTGTAGATCCAAGTGAATCCCTTTAAGCCATGTCAAAGAAACGAATATCAGCTGAATCCAATGATGGTGAACAAACGAATAAAGACTCCTTCACACAATGTGTTTATGCATTATCAGCAAAGTATACGAGACCAACTGCTCTTTACATGGCTATGATACTAACTTAAATAATTTTTGAGTTTAATAATTTTATTTTGGGTTAATTGTCTTGTAGTAGTACAGTGTGATTCTCCTTACAGATTTTATTTTAGTTATAGTTAATGGTTTTTCATTTTAGTAATAGTTACAGTTATAGTTAGCATTATTTTTTAGTTATAGTTATAGTTACTGGATTTTTATGTTAGTTAATTTTAGTTAGTACATAGTTACAACTGACCCCAATGGCGCTCCGTCTGGTCCCTATGGGGTCATCGATTAATTATGTCAGAAAATGTTTAGGCAGAGTTTGATCTCCTCCCCTTTTCAACAACTGTCAAAGATTCAAGGACACCCTAACAAAATTACGTCAAAGAAAATTACCCGACCCCAGAAAATTTCGATGACTCTAACAAATGCAAGAAACTGAAATTGCCGAAAACACAAAATGTTGTTATTCAGATTTGAATTTTATACTTAATGGCTACTGTAACAGTACATGTGGAATCACTGTCTGTCACAGATATTTGATGGATTTTTTCCATTCAAGAATACAAATTTCGTTTTTTTCTAAATGTGCAGGGACCTATTCAATTTGATTTTTATTATGAACATTTCTAATTTGAACATGAATATGATGACTTTTTAATAAAATTCCTTTTAACATATAAAATTAAAATCAAAACATGTTTCTCACTCTTTAATATTAACAATCGAAAGAAAAAAATTATCTTTCCATCTCATTTTAGCTGAGAACAATAAGCCGGATTTTTAAAACGAAGAAGATATCGCTTTTGATTAAGTTACAAACAAAAATGAAATAGATCACTAATAAAGACTTTCCGAATCTATGGTCGCTTTTTGATTAAATTATTGCTGAAGTCAGTTTGTCTTCAACACCCCTCCCCTTGTCAGGAATTGTCAAACTTTTTCAAATCCCTGGCTCCATTTTGTTGATATACAAAAAATTATAGCAACAGTAGCCTATATGTCAAGAGTATTATTATGTTGACGACCCAATGGATAATTTAAAGACTGCTCTTCTTCACGTTCTTATGTTTATCGATATTGCACTTTTTATTTCATTAACGAAAATACCGATGAATTTTCATAAGTGTTATTTTCGTTATAGTTATAGTTAATGATATTTTTAGTTATAGTTAGAGTAATCGTTAACGAAATCATTTTTTTATCGTTAAACGAACAGTTTCGTTACCATTAACGTTAACGAGAATCACACTACAGTAGTATCAGCAAGAACACAAAGCTGCACGCCTACAACTGAGCGAAGTAACGGTGAGCTCTACTTGGTATCAAAATGCAACAATGTCCGTATTATTTCTCTAGTCAAATTGCCTTACTAGTGTTGAGAAAATTGCTTTGGACGTAGACCATGGAACAATAGGTTACCATGGCGACCTCCTCCAGTCGATGGCTGCCTGCCGGTAGTTCTCCATGTAGTCCGAGTTCTCCACACTGTCCCTCTCTCCCCCGCTTTTCTCCTGCCTGCCGATAATTTCCTGTGTTTCTGTTTATCTCCACACTGTCCCTATTCTCCCACGCCTCTCGGCTGTCTGCTGACTGTTTCTTTTCATTGTTGATATCTTCCCCGCATGTCTCTTGCCTGCCGTCTGTTTCTTTTAAAGGCTGATCTCTCCACACTGTCCCTCTTCCCCACGCCTTTCTCTTGCCTGCCAGCAGTTTCCTTTAAAGTCCGATTTCTTTCGCACTGTCCCACTCCCCTCCGCACCTCGCTTTCTCCACACTCCACACTGGATTTCCACACTGCCCCTCTATCTCCACACTGTCCTGTCTGAGTTCCACACTTACCCCTATCTCCACACTGTCCCCTTTGATTTCCACACTTCCCCCTATCTCCACACTGTCCCCTCTGATTTCTACACTGTCCCCTATCTCCACACTGTCCCCTCTGATTTCCACACTGCCCCTATCTCCACTATCTCCACACAGTTCCTCTGATTTCCACACTGCCCCTATCTCAAAACGGTCCCCTCTGATTTCCACACTGCCCCTCTATCTCCACACTGTCCCCTCTGAGTTCCACACTTACCCCTATCTTCACACTGTCCTCTCTGATTTCCACACTGTGCCCTCTGATTTCCACACTACCCCCCTATCTCCACACTGTCCCCTCTGATTTCCACACTACCCCCTATCTCCACACTGTCCCCTCTGATTTCCACACTGCCATTCCATCTTCACACTGTCCCCTCTGATTTCCACACTGCCCTCTATCTCCACACTGCCCCCTCTGATTTCCCTGCTGCCCCCTATCTCCACATTGTCCCCTCGCTGGTCACAATTTATATGCTGATGAGTTCCTAAGTGCCACTCAATGGAGCTTTGTACCATGGACTCGTCCATTTCGTAGAGTGTAATTAATTATCAAGCCTTTTAATGTCACCAAAATTCAGAGTTCCACACAGAATTCTGTATACCCATGAAACTATCAACAAACACTTGCAACTCAACCTATGAACAACACTTTATGCACACTCTCCACAGTGATTATATAAACCTCTTCCTCATGTCGGTAAGAAAGATTGGTCACGTTCATGACTCATCTCCATTCTCCAAGGTCCAGTGGCTGCGATATAAACCCATTCATAGAATCGTTGGTATTTCCAAGCATTCCGCTTTGTGGCAAGAGTGAATTTTGGAAAAACTTGTTGATTAATCGCTTTCATAGAGCTTCAGTCAGAATTACTTTTATGGCTGTCATTAACAGTTTTCGTTATTGCTTGACGCAGTCGCTCACATCAAAGTTAAGTGAATTGTCGTGTGATTGTCGGTTATCCAAGAGTGAAAGGGCATCAAAGATCAGATTTGGTAGCTCATGTGTTCTTTTTTTGTTATAACATCATTCAATTTTGACGCAAATTCGAGACTCTAAGGTTTATTCATGAATATGCATACAATTTGTTCAATCGCAGCTGTCAATTTGTCAATAGGTAACACCATTATGAAATCATTTTTCGGACATATGAAATTTCTGGTATTTGGCCAACGTCTCTTGTGAAATAAATGTAACACGGAAATTTCACTTTTTCAGAAATTTAAGATGTCGCTCCACAGCAACCTCCATAGTGCTTACGGACACATTTACAAGATTCCAACTTCCACCTTGAGAATGAATACCATGCCAGTGATGCCCGAGGACATTAGATAAACGTTGGAAGCGTAAATTATAATTCGGCGGAATGCAAGCGCCTTCAATAACATACGTTCCTGGCTGCGAGAAAACAACGTTTGAAAGTCCAGCTCCGTGTGGCGCAATAACCATCACTGCCGAGTGAAACATGATCATTGTTTCATTAAGGGAAGGATCCGGATTATCTGGAAATAATGCAAAGGTTAAATTGTGCACAGCAGCCTTTTCCTTTAACATACGTTCAATGGATTTGTGTTCTATAAATTTCTTTATTCCTGATCTGCGTATTAAAATTATTTTATCACGTGGCTCAGCTTTCAACTCATCGTTGATATAATTTCTATAAAGCAGTGAAGTAACTTGAATCTCTTGAACATTGGCAGAAATACACATGGCAGGCCTTGGAAGATAAAGCAGTTTTGCTCTACAGGTCCCAAAGACAATTCTGTTCTTGCCGAGACCCAAAATCTTGATTAACTCAGTCGTTTGGCCCCGCTTTTCGGCTGCAAGTATTTTGACTTGCGGATTGCGCCTGAGAAAGTCGATATAAAGTGAAAGTCTTGGAATGACTTCAATCATTCCGTGGAATATTTTATCGCTATTGTGCTGAGACAAAGCTATTACTTCATCGTATAATGGTATTGTATCTATATTTTGTGGAGGTCTTTTCATCTTGTTGTAGCTACAAGTATGTTGCACTAGGTACATATTTCCACTCCACACTTCGCTGTCAGAAGTCACAATGCAGTCTTGAATTATATGTAGGTAAAAGGCAAAAGCGGGCGGTTCATGATAGAAATATGGAGGGTAGCTTCTTCCGTTGTTTGGCCAATAAATATGTCTACTTAACCCATTAGTGCCTAATGTTCCACAAGTGGAACATTCCACTAAAAGTGGTGGCAACAACCTGTACTTTGTTTTTTGCTGTTGTATGCTACATTATATTATTGGTCTATGTTGGTGTTTATAGTTTCATCTATGGTTTACCAAGTTGAGCGATAAATAAGTGTTTTTTTCAAATTTTGTAAGTATGTAAACGTTCAATTATAAAATGTCATTTGTTTCAATCGCCGGAAAAAAGAGGTAAGCTATCCACAACTGTTAGATTTGTTGTAATTTGATGATTCCTGTTTTATGAACACTCTCCGTTCAGCATATAATGATTTACAATCACTGGTTTTATATAAGCACCGCATGTCTGACATGTTCCACTTGTGGAACATTGGGCACTAGCAATACCTTGGCTGTAAAGAGAGTTACAGTATAGCCTGCCTGCTAACGTACCAGTCCATGCTGACTTGCAGCTAAATATATATTTTGAAGTGAGCAAATATAAAGTATCGAAATGGATATGTAGCACAGTTGCTGTACTATTTGCAACATTGGCGAGTCTCACAACAACTTAGTGTGGATGAGAGCATGATACCTTATTACGGACACCATGGGTGTAAGCAGCATATCCACGGTAAGCCAATCCGATTTGGCTTCAAAATGTGGAGTCTGAATGCATCAACTGATGGATACTGCTGTGAACTCGAGCCATACCAGGGTGCAGGTTCAGGGATTAAAATTTTCCAGCTTGGGCTTGGTGGATCTGTCATACTTGATCTGGTTTCAAAGCTGCCTCAGGATCTACATTACCATATCTATGCAGATAATTTCTTCTCATCGCTGAATTTAGTCGACCACCTCACTCAATCATCTATCGGCTACACTGGCACAATTCGGGAGAACCGGACCCAGAAATGTCCTGTGATGGCAACCAAAGAGTTGGCCAAGAAGAAACGCGGGGAATTTGATTTTCGCCAGGATGCAGCAAACAATTTTATCGTAGCCAAGTGGCATGACAATGCCGTTGTGAGTGTCATCAGTAACTGCCACGGCATTGAACCACTCCGAAGTGCCACACGGTGGTCGGCAAAGGAGAAGAAGCGTTTGACTGTTACAGTTCCGGATGCAGTGGACCAGTACAACCGCTTTATGGGGGGCACTGACTTGATGGACAGGAACATATCTAACTATCGTATTACTATTAGATTGAAGAAGTGGTGGTGGTCGGTATTCAGCTTCCTGTTGTCATCGTCAGTCGCCAATGCTTGGTGCATCCATCGGCTAATCAAAGCTGAGAAGTTGGACTTACTCAACTTCACTCGACAGATCGCCAGAATTACTCAAAACAACCAGACCATCAATGGTGTCACAGCATGTCATGCGTAGAGTTGTGCCGGATGAAGTTCGCACATCAACTGGACATTACCCGGTCAGCAGAAGCCAGAACCGCTGCAGAGTTTGCCAGAAGAACACGAAGCGTGGCTGCGGTAAATGTCACATCAATTTGCATGACACTTGCTTCATGATTTTCCATAGCAACTAGACCTATAGCTTGTTACAGTCATGACATAGCTATGAAAACAGTGTAGTTAACAGTATTATTGAACATCTATTATATACTCTGTTGTGATCATAATTTTTTTTTTATCAATGCGATGTTGAAGTTGCATATAACAATAATGGGTATTGCATGTGCCCAATGTTCCACAAGTGGAACATGATTTCAAAACCATACTAGGACAAAACTGCAGCAACCCATTCAAAACTGAAGCTATTTTTCGTGTTCTGGCATGGGGTTTTACCTTAAATTATGTTTGAGATCCAAAAAGAAAAGTTGGGCATTAATGGGTTAATGGTTTAGAAGTTAACGCAAGTAGACGTAACGACTGCGGATTTTCCGTTTCTTGGATATCATCGACACACGTTCGATTGTAAACGATATCATAACTAAATATGCCTGAACCTGGACTGTTTATCCATTGGCATAATTCTTTATCAGCCGTCCATTCGAAGTATTTGTTTACTAAAATATTTGAAGTGTCTTCCAACGAAGTCCAAGTTCTCATTTTCTTATGTTCCCATGGCAAGAACACTGTGTCAACCTGCGAAATGTTTTCTAACTGTTGAAGAAAATTGTCATCAGCTCCGCCTATTACCTTTATGTTTTCCAGATACGAGATATGTTTCCATTCTTTGGAATGTCTCCTTCTCAAGATAGCTAACCTAAGATGATCCAATGCTGCATTAAAAACACGTACGCGGTCAAGAAATGGACAAGATACTTCAATGGCTATCCCGCGGAAAGGAAACTTCACTCGACGTATTACTCTCTCATTGAAGTCGCATTTCGGCGCACGAAGTTTTAAAGCCAACGTTGTTTTCATACCTTCACGAATAGAAGGCATTTTAAAAAACAACAAAAGGAGACAGATTAAAGAACCTATCGAAATTAACTTCAAGATAAATCGCAGTCGTTTTGAGATAATCCCTGTTGACATATTCAACGCAAGTGTCTTGCAGCTTTCGCTTGATTTCTTTAGCGCCATGACATATCTACAAACAAGAATCATTAAATGTTATCGCTGCAAAGGCTCCTCAATCGATGTGTATAATTTTCAATAGATTTCAATTTCCATCAATGCGAAACGATTGAAGTTCTGTGCGAAGAGGCGCAAGTGTGGATAATCGTCACGTCCCACACCATAAACTTGCCAGCAGATCATAACGCCAGCGTTCTTCCATTCCTTCCTGTCTGATCAAAATAGGCCAATTTGCTTCTTTTCGTGGTCTAACGATTGAAAGTTCGAGCCCGATAGGTGGACTTTGTGAAAAGACCTTTAGTAAAAATACTCTTACCAAGGACTACAGATTTAATACCTGCTAATGCCGAAGGTGAATTATCTTTGTGCAGAACACTTAGTTATAGCATGAATATGTGTAGTAGTAGTAGTAGTAGTAGTAGTAGTAGTAGTAGTAGTAGTAGTAGTAGTAGTAGTAGTAGTAGTAGTAGTAGTAGTAGTAGTATTAGTAGTAGTAGTAGTAGTAGTAGTAGTAGTAGTAGTAGTAGTAGTAGTAGTAGTAGTAGTAGTAGTAGTATTATGTTTGTATGTATGTATGTATGAATGTATGAATGTATGTATGTATGTATCACATAACTTGTATAGCGCCCTTTTAAGTAACTCACAAGGGCGATCCGCCAATGTTAACTAGCAGTAGTGGTGGTAGTGTTAGTAGCAGAAATGATATTAATAACGAAATTAATAACGATGATAATAATAACGATAATAACGATAACGACAACGATAACAATAACGATGACAATAACAATAGAAGAAAAAGAGGAGCAGTCCCTTAAGCTAGCCGCGAGGCAGCCATAGGTAAGAAGTGTTAGCGACTTCATTTTCTTAGCCTAGGCATATTAGGGCGGGTGGCCAGTGCTCTCCCTCGCCGTCTCATCTTTCCACCGACAGTGTACTGTCGTAGCTGAGTTGGCTAGGGGCGCAGATGGAACAGAAATCTCTGCCCAGGTGGGCACCGTGGGGCTTTCAACCCCGACAGTCCAGCGCGCTAACCACTACACTATTGAGCACCCCCAATAAGAGCAACAGAAACAACAACGACAACGATGACGGCGACGACAACAACAACCTGGAAAAGCTGCAGGATATTGCATAGAACAGAACGCGAAAATATCACTCTGAATAGATCTATAGGTAGTTGTCAAATTTTATTCAGCTAGCGGCGAAATGTCGACTCGCAACTTAAAATAGCTTGCTACTAAAGATGCTATAATTATAAACTGTCGTAATCACTTTAAAATCCGCTTCCTAAGCTTTCGTATTTGGAAAACGAACATTCCGATATACACCAAAACATTTGTCTGCTTACGTCCTACATACTGTAGACCCTGTGAATTGCTATTGGTGCCTACGTTCGGTCGCATCGAACACGAGACAGGGAGCCAAAAGACGTCGAATTAAGAGAAGTAACCTCACTCGGTTCTCCTTAACTAAAACCTACTAATGGAGTCTTGGCGCACGAACAACAAACACAAGGTCTCGGTAGATCAAAGCTTAAATGCCAAGCACTTCGATCCTATCACGCGTTAGGCTTATATAGAGTAAGCTTCTCTCCAGATGGCCAAAGAGTTAAAGCACCTTAACAAAAACTAGTCAAGCAGAATCAATCATCCTTTTAAGAGTCTGGACATAAGTTACACACACATTCACACCTACACCTACACACACACACACACACACACGCACCTAACTATCAATCCCTCAAAAGTAGAAAGACCCAACTTTATATATGTATATAATATATAATATATATATCAATACATGTTAAACAAAGTTTTTTCTTTGGAATACATTTGCCGCAAGTAAGCAAACTTTCAAATTTTGTGAGTTTTTTCCGAAGGTTCGAAGTCTTTTAATAACGATTTACCGACGTCTCCCTGCACATTAGTGTTCTTCACTAACTTTGCTGTAATGAGCTTACCTGTATTTCATAAAGAGTAGGCTTGCAAGTAGGTCACAGGCATCTAATATTTACAATGGCTGTGCAATATCATGTCTCTCTCTGGCCGTTAAAATATCTACGCAGGCCCACATAGCAACCACGACTCAGTTGTTAGGCCTACGTATTTTAGCTAACTATGAATAAATTATGTTAAAGAGGAGTCTAGATCAGTGTGATTCTCGTTAACGTTAACGATAACGAAAATGTTCGTTAACGAACAAAAAATGATTTCGTTAACGATAACTATAACTGTAACTAAAAAATCATTAACTGTAACTATAACGAAAACAACACTAACGAAAATTCATCTCTATTTTCGTTAACGAAATAAAAAGTTCAGTATCGATAAACATGAGAACGGGAAAATGCTCTACAACAGCCTATGTTCGCCCGGGATTTTGGATTTCGATATTAACCCAGTAGTAGTGGCTCATTCCTCGATATAAATTATAGTCTAAATATAGATAGATACTGGAGGCAGAGCTGAACTACTACCCAGCGCGTCCACAGGTGGCGGATAGTGGAACGGCCTTCAGTAAGAAGGGTAGCTGCGAAATAAGCAGGGATTTATATCCTGACGAATAAGCAGTCGCGTACCAACAGAGGCAGTAACATCAGGGTGCAGTGGGAAGGCGAGTGGCGTCGCCATCCCCAAGAAAAGCTGCATAACCCAATTGATGAAGCTGTGACAAGGCGAATACAGGTCGCCTTAAAATAAACCTGCAGGCCCCTGCTGCCCAGCAGGTACCTCGGGAGAGGGACAGGGCTGAGAGAGAGAACTCTGAGGACAAACTGCATCTTATCTCTGGAAGATCCAGAGCTAGTCCCTAAAGAGGAGGGTCGGACGAATGGGTGCAGATGCTTCGCCGTAAAGAAAAAGACGATAGAAATCCACTACGCATACACACCGGGCACAAGCAGGGAGTCCTGGGAGAATCAATGCGCAGTGGACACCTACGGGCTGTCAGCCCATGGACTATGAAGAAGAAGAAGAAGAAATATAGATATCGATGGGCTCATTATATTGTATGTAATTATTATTGTGTAAACGTTTCTATAGCGATTGCGACCCAAGTTGACTAGCGCAAATACGCAAAATTAGTAGTCATATTAATTAGTGCTGCCCCTCGATTAAAATTTTTAATCGAAGTTAATCGATCGATTAAAAATTTTAATCGCAAGTTAACTGCAAATTAATCGCACTTTGAGAAAATTCTTTGTTAATTACTATAAGCACATGTATTCGTCAGCATGGGCTCAGTTTTTCTAATCTTCTAATCTTCTAAAGATCTTACAGTCACACTTTTGAATCAGTATCTTTTAAGTCTCAATGACTTAAAGTCTCATTCAACATTCACCAACTTCAAAATAATCATCATAAAATAAAAATACACTAGTTGTTAATGCTTCAATCATGATTCCACTACAAATCTAGACAGTAATAGCTCTAGTTTTTTTAAATGGATTACATCTGACTTGAAGAGTTTAATCTTCATCATCTTCAAAGTCTCAATTTGATGCCTTAAGTCTATCTACAAATCTACAATCTTTTTGAATGATTTAAGCTTACGTCTTATTCTAAGAGTTTATCCTGTCAAAAAAATTCAGTTATTTAACCAAGCATTCATAAAGTCTTTAAATGGATTTCATCTTATTTTAAGAGTTCACTCTTTTAAGTGAAGCCCTGCAGTTATTTAGGCAAACAAGCTTGTTCACATTGCTCGGATCAAGCGATGCTCTTTTCTTATTAACTATGTGTCCCGATACGGCAAAATAATCTTTCACAGAGTACAGTTGTAGCTGGTGAAGGCAAATACTTCTTGGCTAGGCAAGAAACACGGCTTTAACGTCCATACTAGAATTAATTGCAAGGCTATTATGTGACTGCGTTAAAACTATTAATCGGCGTTAAAAATATTAATCGTAGTTAAAAATTATGCGTTAATCACGGGCGTTAACGGCGATTAATCGACAGCACTAATATTAATCTTGTAGTCAAAATGTCTCTAAAGGTCTTGAGCGGCCGCAGGCGTTGGAATGCTGTCTGGAGTCATTTAAAGTAGGCCTATACCCTACGAATCAGTCAAAAGCGTATGTAGTTTTATTTATATTATTATTATTATTATTATTATTATTATTATTATTATTATTATTATTATTATTATTATTATTATTATTATTATCATTATTATTATTAAAGTACATTTATATAGCGCCCCTCAGGACAGTCTACTCAGAAGCGCTTCCAGTCCATCCACGGTAAAAAAGAGCAGTCTTTAAATTAGCATAAAAAGTAGAAGAGTGACCCATTAATTATATCAACAAAATGGGGTGAGAGATTTGAAAAAGTTTGAAAATTCTTGACAAGGGGAGGGTGCTCAAGATAAATTGACGTCAACAATAATTTGCATCAAAAAGCAACCATAGATTCAGAAACACTTTGTGAGTGATCTATTTCGTTTTTGTTTGTAATTTAATCAAACGCGATATTTTCTTCGTTTTAAATTATCCTGTTTATTGTTCACAGATAAAATGAGAAAATGTGCAGTATATTCTCTTTGCGAATATTCTGGGTTCTTTTCGAAAATCTAATATTTAGAGTTTCTTTTTGATGGAAAGATAATTTTTCTTAGGATTGTTAAGAGTGAGAAACGTGTTTTGATTTTAATAGGCCTATTCTATGTTAAAAGGAATATTATAAAAAATGTTATCATGTTCATGTTCAAATTAGAAATGTTCATAATAAAAATCATATTGCTTACACATTTAAAAGAAAACCAGATTGTATTTTTGAATGGAAAAAAGCCATTAAATATCTGTGACAGTGATTCCACATGTACTGTAGCCTTTAAGTATCAAATTCAAATCTAAATGACAACACTTTGTTTTTCGGCAATTTCAGTTTTTCGCATTTGTTAGAGTCATAGAAATTTTGTGGGTTTGGGGACTTTTCTTTGACAATTTTGTTTAAAGTGGTCCTTGAATGTTTGAAAGTTCTTGACAAGGAGGAGATCACAACCTCCTTAAAGTTTGTTGACATAAATAATTGATGACCCCAGAGAGACCAGGAGGAGCGCCATTGGGGCCAGTTGTAACTATGTACTAACTAAAATTAACTAAAATAAAGTCCAGTAACTTTTTATTTTTTATTTATTCCGGATATTTCTATAGCGCCTCTCGAAGTCAACTACTACTCAGAGGCGCTCCCGACTACAGCATTTGATACTGTGCCGGAATTTTCACGCCGGAGCGCCACGAGCAATTGCGAGTGAAGGACTTGCCCAAGGTCCGTACGCAGCGGCTAGAGTGGGATTCGAACCTGCAACCCTCCGGTCACAAGGCGCCGAACTTACCACTGAGCCACCACGCCATACAAACTATAGCTATAACTATAATTTAAAAAATAATACTAACTATAACGATAACTATAACTAAAATGAAAAACCATTAACTATAACTGTAACTATAACTAAAATAAAATCTGTAAGGAGAATCACACTGGTCTAGATAGTTGTAGTTTAAATACTTTAAAATTCCAAAAAATTCCGTAAAACGGTAAGTATACTGGAACACCAACCTTTATACAGCTTCTTGCTGGAAAAGACAGTGAATGGGGATAAATGATCAAAATATTAACTTTCTAAACTATTTTTCAACTATTTAACATAGTAGCAATTTGATGTCACATGCTGATAGCAAAAGAAGCGCAATAACTATGAAAATTATCTCAGAAATAGCCCAAACACCATCAGAACGTTGGAAAATGTGCCTAAAATTGGGTGATCGCAAACTTTTGGCCATGACTGTATAATTATATTATATATATGAATATATATATATATATATGAATATATATATATATATATATGAATATATATATATATGAATATATATATATATATATATATATATATATATATATATATATATTATGTGGTGTTTTGCGTTCGTCGTGTTACACGCTGGTGCGCAGGCTCGTGTATTTTGGTTGCTACTTAGCTCATCTTTGGACCTTTTCTTTCTGGAAACAGTCATTTTAATGGATTACCTCTTCTGGATCTTCGTAATTCGTTTTATTTTTGATATTTTCGTCTGTTTTTGGAGAAACTTGTCGTTTTTCTTTGCCGTTTGGATGATTTGATTCAGCCATTATAGATTATACGTCATCGTTCGTACATCCTTCACACGTCATCGGATGTACAACCTTTATACACGCCGTACAGTACGTTCTCTTGATTTATTATTAGCGCAGTGTTTACATTGTTAAGAAGCGATGTCTCTTCCTATGTCGCCTGCGCTGACAGTGCCGATGATGCCGGTGACAGTGTATACGTCTACACTGGAATCCACGTCGTCGCCTGTTACTCTAACTACGACTCCACCTGATTTCAATGCTGCTACTGCCTTAAATAGGCCAGTGCTGAGACCACGCATCATGTACACCTCAGAACAATTGAGATCAAATTGGTTGAATAGCTACCGACCGACTCGTGCTCTTCGAAAGGTCCTGTTCCAGTTCCAAATCTGGTGTCCTGCCAACTATCGGCAGAAGAGACTGGATCGAGCAGTTGGGCTGGATCGATCTTCCTCCGCATTTCAACCGCTGGAGCCAGTATTGAAGCCTACTGCTGCTGATTCTTCACGCCAGATTGACTCTTCACAATCTCGACAGCAGTCATCTCCACTGACTAAAGAAAATCCACTTCCTTCTCCGCCTCTGTCTACACCGTCCTCTGGTCTTCGACTTGCCTCTTGGAATGCTCAATCCATATCGGAAAAGTTTGCTTATGTCTCACAATCACTTCTTGAGGATAAGCTCGACGTCTTTGCCATTACTGAAAGTTGGCATCTTGCCTCTGACGATGTTCCAGTTCTACGTGCGACAGCGTCTGGTTTCTCTTCGCGTGACCGTCCTCGTCCACCCCACCCAGATGGTCGACCGGCCCGTGGTGGAGGCATCATCGTATTCTTCCGCTCCTCGCTACGCGTTTCTCAGATCAATCTCGACGATTCATTATCAACGTTAGAAGCCCTCTGCCTGAGCATTGCCACTCCTCATGGTCCCGTCACTCTGCTTACCGTTTACCGGCCTGGCTCTTCTCCTCCAACAGCACAATTTTTTGAAGAACTTTCTACCCTCTTGGAAACAGTTGTTACACGTAACTCTCAACTTGTCATCCTCGGTGATTTTAATATCCATCTGGAGAATCCTACCTTACCTGCTTCTGCTCGGTTCTTAGACATTCTCACGCAATTTGGACTTCGACAGCATATAAATCAACCTACTCACCGATTAGGTGGTCAGCTTGATCTTGTCATCACTAGTGAGGATGATCAAGTAGACGACCTTAAAGTTCTACCACCGACGCTCTCGGACCATTCTGTCATCAGTTTTACTCTTCCTTCCATTCATCTTCAACCGATTCACTCCATTCGCATGATACGTGGATGGAAATCGTTCGACTCGTCTGCCTTCAGTGCAGCTCTACGTGATACTCTCCTTTCTTCGCCGGATTCTACTCTGGATAACCTCTCAGTTGCTGAACTATTCGACCTATACACTTCCACGGTTACAAGTCTCCTCGACGCCATGTTACCTCGGCGTAAAGTTTGGACACGTCAGCGCCCACTGGCAGTCTGGTTTGACGCTGACTGCCGTCGACTCCGCCGTCGTACCCGATGCCTCGAGCGCCGTAGTCGTCGGACTAAAGATCCTGTCGATCGACTTGCCTGGATTACTCAGCTTCGCTCATTACATCGCCTCTACCATCAGAAGGAAGCTGAATATTGGGAAAAGCTAGTCTTGCGCAACGAAAAAAATCCAAGACGCTTGTGGTCGTCTGTCTCGGGTCTCCTTGGGCGATCATCTCGTTCTACCGAAGCTCCATCTTTCACTGCAGATGAGTTTCAGGAAATGCTTTCCACAAAGATCGACCGACTTCGTGCTTCGACGGCTGATGCTCCTCCTCCGACCTTCACATCTACATCCACTGTCTTCGATAGTTTTCGTCCTATCTCAGAGTTCGACCTTCGTTTAGTATTAACGTCTGTTAATCTTAAATCATGTGAACTCGATCCGCTACCCCCTTTTGTTATTAGTGACATTTTAGATGACCTTGCTCCCTTTCTTGTTTATCTATTTAATAGATCGCTTTCCGAAGGGTGTATTCCTCCATCGCAGAAGCGTGCTCTGGTCTTTCCTTCGCTAAAAAAGCCTAATCTTGATACTAATCTCTGCAATAATTACCGTCCCATCTCCAATTTATCTTTCCTATCCAAGACTCTTGAACGTCTTGTCTCTCTTCAGCTCCTCCCTTATCTTGAGCAATCTGGACTCCTTCCTGCTAATCAATCAGGCTTTAGGGCTCATCATTCTACTGAGACTGCTCTCCTCTCTCTCCTCTCTGAAATCTACTCTGCTGTTGACAGGGCTGAACTTAGCCTCTTGGCTCTTTTCGATGTTTCTGCAGCCTTTGATATGGTAGATCATAGTATTCTCCTTCAGCGTCTTGAGACTTCATATGGGTTACAGGGCCTTCCTCTTTGCTGGTTTCGATCATATCTGTCTGAACGAACCCAAATGATTATATCGGGCGACTCTAGAACAAAATGGATTCACATTAAGCTGGGCGTTCCTCAAGGCTCTGTACTTGGTCCTTTACTCTTTATTCTCTACACGGCTGACATTTCTTCTCTTTTCCCACTCTCGGGAGCTACTGGTCATATCTTTGCTGATGATGTGCAAGCTTTTGTCCATGGGTCTCCTTTATCTCAATTGCACTTAGTTGAGCGTATCGAGTCTCTATCTAAGTCTCTCCATTCCTGGATGTCCTCAAATCGTCTCTGTCTTAATGCCTCCAAAACCCAGTTCATTTGGTTTGGCTCCCCTCAACAGTTGCTTAAGATTGATTTCGCCCTCCTCTTGGAAATCTTCCCTCACTACTCCTTTTCATCAAGTGTACGTGACCTAGGTGTTACGCTTGATAGCTCTCTCTCCTTCAAAGATAACATCTCTAACCTCACACGTGTTTCCTACTTCCACTTAAGGCGTCTCAGGGCTGTTCGACGATCTGTCTCTTCCTCTGTTTTCACAACGCTGGTCCATGCTTTCATTTGCTCCAGAATTGACTACTGCAATTCGCTTCTAATCGGTCTTCCTAAGGTCCGTCTCATGCCTCTGCAGTCAGTCCTAAATGCAGCTGCGAGATTAATTGCCCGTCTGCCACGCTACTCACGCATTTCATCCTTCATGTTTGAGAAACTGCACTGGCTTCCTCTCTCTGCACGTATTAAGTTTAAAATCCTTATTCTGGTGTCAAAGACACAGCGGGGTCTCGCCCCCAAATATTTAATTGATGTAATTCACCGGCCTCTTTCTGTCTCTTCGCATCGTCCACTTCGCTCCTCAAACAGATTTGATCTCTCAGTTCCTCGTACTAGAACAGCTATGGCTCAGTCCCGATCTTTTGCCTCAATTGGTCCCTCTCTCCGGAATACACTGTCTCCTTCTACTCGCTCTCTAATTTTAATAAGTAACCCCTCATCTTCTTTTACTCTCCTCAAGACTTATTTCTTTTCTCTCGGCCTTGCGCACTGGGAGCGCCTCTGAACGGTTCACCCTACTAGAGGCGCTTTATAAATGTTTAAATACAATACAATACAATATATATTGATGGTCGCTATTTATTCCTTCTTTCTTTATGTCGAAGCATATGTTCCAAGTCAATATGACTTAATACAGCGCTCGTGAATAGACTGTTGCCCTGCGCTTGGCCTTCGAGTGGCGCTTTAGAAGTTTGGAGATTACGATTACGATTACTCTCACCGCAAACTAATAACCTTTGCTATACAGCAGGTTTATATCTTTACGCTTGAGCTGATATCTATTTTACCGATGGAAGATTTAATGGTGTATCCGGGCCAGTACATACACTGCGGGAAAATGTACATTGAACAACACTGGGGCAAGAGCGTGCCAATAAGTATCCGAGCAGGCCCGGCCCTAGGGCAAGGCGAACGAGGCAGCCGCCTTGGGCGGCTTGGGCCCCGCGCTTTCAGGGGCCCCGCGCTGCTGGCTATAAGTTTTTACTGTGATGAGATTGAACGCTGACAATGCTTACGCCGCTTAGCAACAATACTGGCAGTAAATTTCCAAGTATGTTCGAAATATTTAACTTAAGTGAAACCACTGTGAAACACGGTGGGAAAGTCGCGTGGAAAGTGTAACGGCAGTGCGATTTCAAGCAGGCGAAAATAATCTATGATGCATTTTTAGAAGTTGCAGAGCAACTATTTATCCAAAAGCTCGAAGTGAAGCAGAATCATTGTGCAAAGAACTTAAGAACTTCAATTTTATTGTTTCAATTGCTTTTTGGTATGACATTTTATTCCAGTTTAATTATAGGGCCTATCAGCAATGAATTACAAAACATTTCAGTCGATCTAGCAACTGGCAGTAACAACATAGGCCTATGCATATATGTATACTTGCAAATGGTTGAAATCTTAGAGCCTTGAAACGGCAATACCAATTGCAAAGGAAATTGCCACAGACGTAGAAGTAGAACCATTTTTCAAAGAGACGAGATTGAGCAAAAAAAGACTTTTTACATAATAATGAAGCCAGGGCCGTAACTTTGGTCTAAAAAGTGGGGGTACCAATTTCTTCTCCACTTTCGCTTTTCGTATGTAGGCCATCTCCAGCAAGGTACAATAATAAAATATTGATTGGCATTGTCTAAACAGTGGAGTACGGTACCCCTCAGTCCAAAAGTGGGGTTACGGCTACTTCTCGTAGGCCTACCCCCACAAATTATGCCTATGTATGAAGGATTTTCAGAAGCACAAGAAAAATTTGCTTCTGAATAAAACATCGTAGAATATAGTTCTAAATATTGCTTTCATAATAAAATTGTACCTAGTATGAAGAGCAATACAAGTTAGATTTTGCACTACTTTAATACACATGGTATTGCCAATAACGTATTGGCAGGAAATCAACTCCGCACGGCCATTTTTTGCTTGGGGCCCCACTCATGCCTTGCTGCCTTGGGCCCCGAAAACAGTAGGGCCGGGCCTGTATCCGAGGTTTGATGTTAAGGCCGAAGCCATTAAACTTAGCAAATCAGCTCACGTTGTAACATTTAAGATATGGGTTCACCCCCAACTGTAAATCTGTAATACGGTTCACCTTGGTCGTCAGTCGATATCTGATTTTGAAGCAGTCGATAAAATATCGATTTACAAGTAAATAATTTCAGACGCCGCTAATGCAGAATCTGTTTTCGATTTTAAAAGGGTATTATTAGACTTATGTGTATCTGAGAGTCTGAGCAGACAGAAATTGCGCTATATATATCAATATGCAGTTACGATTGAGGTACAAGTCTACGATAACGGAAAAAGAAATAAATAAATTTCAATTGCTTTACCTGACTTGAATTGTACCGCTGCAGCAGTCAATGCTCCCACGCGTGAAACAGTCTTGTTTCTATGCTAGAACAGAACATAATTATGCGCTGCATTCAATGACCAAAGGCCATGTAGAGCAGAGTATTTAGAAATAAGGCAGGAGGATTTTTGTGCAAGCGTCTGCTGCATTTGGCGAACGAACAATCGTTGACCTGTCACGCTGCGCTGCCTTTGGGGACTTCATAGTCAACACAAAGGATGCGTGTTTACTGCATGCTCTCAGGCAGAGGAACAGAGATAGAAAGAGGGTAAGAGACATAGAGAGAATAAATTACACCGAGTCGTTATGGTTGTCTGAACATCTGGAAAAGGGGTGCACAGAACTGCGTTATAAGAAAGACACTTTAGAAATGCTGCAATGGCTTCAGGTATGATGCGGAATAAGATTTAAACTGTCTGACTCTAAATAATAATACAGTGACGTTTACAACAGAACATAGAGCCACCGACCGCGTCTATCCACAATTCCACATCTGTCCAGGCTTCACGTCCGAGTATGGCTGATATAGGCGAGTGGATGGATGCAGTTGAAGGCGAATATGTGGGAAAAGCCAGCACTAACACGTCTAATATCTAGACTTCCATCTCTAATCGGAAGAATGATCGGTTTCCATTGAAAACTCGCGTGTGTTAAAATAGCTGAGCAGTAAGACCTACGTCCAAATATACGTAGATATCAATGGGTACGATACGGCACACCATTTGCACATAGTGCACAAGGCAGCACAATAGGCCTACAAATGGTGAATTAAGTAAGCAAGGAAAACTTACAAGCAAAAACTTGTTACAAATTGTAGGCCTATTACATTTAAAAGATTTAGTTTAGTTGCGGCTAAAAATCGTTTTAGTTTTAATTTTCGCTTCGTTTTAGTTTCTACTGTTAAAACTTTCGTTATAGTTTTAGTTTTCTTTTACAAAAACAACCCTTAGCCTGACGCGAGTGGACATTCACACTTTCAATAATAGAGCTTAATAATTGTTTTGTGACGGAGAGGCGAGTGTGGGAATACGGCGAAGTGTTCGACTGAGCCGGAAGCCGCGAATTGACTACCGGCTAACTTCCTCGTGGGCGGGAGGCGGGAAATATTCTGCTTCAGGTCTAAATTCCAGTTTCCCGCCAACCACCTCCCTAAAGCAGGGAGAGTGGCCTCCAGGAGGCGCCAGGGTCGCCACATTTTGCTCAAGGCAAGTTGGCTTAGATATTAATTGCTGGTTGGGTTGCTACTTATATGAGATCATGCCGCAGCGCTTTAAGGGTGTGTAAGTCTAGCCTTGGGGTTCTCGATAACAGTGGTGGCGCCAGAGGTGGGTTAGGGGCCTAGCCCTCAAAATGTGGCTCAGCCCCAAAGCAAAAAGCGGAAAATCTCTGCCACTGCTTACTTCATAATAGGCAAACTAGAAAAGTATACAATGGCCAGCGGCAAAGAAATCATCAACTATCTCAGGCAGTGAGGCAAATATATTACTTACTTGATTATCAAGGGCAGGGCTTTAATATTTTAATTTCTAACGTGCATATAGGCCGGGGGAGTTTATTTGAAGTTTTAGGGAAATCACGGTAAAAGTCGCTTGGAGCGATGAAATTCTTACTTACTTTATGTACCGCAGAAGTACTGAAACAGACTGAATGTTTTAGGGCAGATTTAAAAGAGATTTGGTGCATGCTTCAAATCGCTTTAAGTGTTCCAGTCACAAACTGCTAATGCGAGCGAATATTTTCTGTCATGAAACACATCAAATCATACCTGCGATCCACGTTGTCGTAGGATAGATTGCGCAACATTTCCATACTAGCGACTGAAAGGGCGTTGTCATAAGCTTTATTTTGACGCTGAAAATTAACTGTGAACTGGGAAAAGGTAATTAGCAAATTCAGCGAGGGTGACAGGTTTCCGGTCAATCCCTAGTGACAGAAGACTACCTCTGTGCTATGACTTGAACTTGAACGCAGTTGCTCAAAATTGACAACGACTAGTAAACTTATGGATCATCCATAAACGACGTCCGCAGTGAAGGAGAGGGAGGTGTCATTCAAATTCTGACAAGGGGAAGGGGTTATGACCAGTGTAGACGTCCGCACCTATTATTTCTAAATTTGATAGTTTTTTAACACCTCCTTGTTTCAACCTTCCCTGAGAGACATGAAGATCAGTGAGGTGATTGCTTAGAACCGTTTTAAAAGGCAGGTAGTTAAACATTTGCTTACTATTTATATTACTTGTGCTTGTTTTCTTAAGATGCAGAAGTTGAAGTACAACACTGCTTACTTTTCAATTTTAAATGGCATGTACTGATTGGCATTTTAAGTAAGGCGATTTAAATCAGATAGAACTGGTAGCTTATTAATAATGACGTGTGTCACAATGGCGGGTTTTTCGTTCATTGGCTTTGGCGTGCGGACGACCGCAATGGAGGAGGGGGAGGGTAAGGTCAAATACGGGCAAATGAGGACAAGGGGTCCAAAGTAGGGCATATTTTGCGGACATCTTTTAAAACATACTACTAACAGAGGCGTAACTTTGGTCTAAAAAATGGGGTACCAATTTCTTACACACATGAAAAAAGGCGGAGATTGGGATCTCTGGGACGGCACATCAATAAAATATTGATTGGCATTGTTCAATAAGTGGAAGGTACGGTATTCCCAGTCAAAAAAGTTGGGCTACGGGTACCCATCGTACCCCACAGATTACGCCTATGACCACTAAACCAGTTGCCAGACATGTGCATACCGTGTTTTCACCGGATGTATGCTAAAACGCACCTACAGGCATCTGCAACCTGAAACATTTTCCCAGGGGAACCCCAGACCTCCGCTTCAAAGGGATTGTTAGAGGAAGGGAAGGGACTAGGAAGGGGTGGGGGAAGGGAAAGGAAGGGCGAGGAGGGAGGAAGAATGAGAGGGATATGGAAGAGAGGGAGCGGAGGGAAGGAGGCACAGGAAGGGGAAAGGAATGGCGAAAAGGGAGGGCAGAGGGGGAGAAAGGGAAGGTTAAGGCTTCAGCCCCCAAACCTGAAAATCCTGGCCCCTCCTTTATTCGATAGTCTAGTGGGTAGCGCGTAGGACTGTCTATCGAGAGGCACCATAAAGGACGTTAGCGAAATAAGAGTTTTCTTCTGATTTGATGCACTAAGAAATTGTCGTTAGTTCATAAGCTGCTGACACCAAACAGTCGAACATAGAAAATACTTTTACCACATCAACCAATTCTTGCGTTGGCCAAGTCAGACCTCCTCTGTCCAGTGTTTCCAAATAAGAAAAAACTATGCCTGTAGTGTCACATGCCATCGCATACGCTGACACCAAGGCAGCTACACAAAGTCCACATGCAACAGACCTCTTAATTTTGCTACCAATATACCCAGCAAGAAAAACAACAACATGCATTTCAGGATCTGAGACACTTATTAAACTACAGTCACAAAGCACTCCTTCAAAAGCACTTATATCACAGTCTATAATTGAAAAACTGAAAAAAAGAAATTTTCTATGAGTGTATGTCCATGTTTCTTTGATTATCTGTTGACTATAATTGCAGTCACTATTCTACGTCTACCGTGCGCTTCTTCTTCTTTAAATTTCTATGAGTTTATGCCCATCTTTCTTTGATTAGCTAGCTATTCTATCTCTATAATATTTTTAATGTTGAATGTTACAGCAGCGTCATTTATTTTTTCACAACAAATTACTATTATACACGTAACTACGTGGTATCATTATTTTAGAATCAACAATGAATAAACGGTTGAAAAAAAAACAACCACTTAAAAGAAAGCCAGAACCTCTCAACACAACTGTTAGCACTGAACCTACCGAGATTAACACTCCAGACGCCAGTGTAGACCATAACGAGGACGACGGCACTCTTAAGCAGCGTAAGATTAGACGGTATGAGAATAGCTATAAGGCCTATCGTTTGGATATACGTGGTGTGGTGATGAAAATGAACCGAAACCTCAATGTGTCATCTGCAGTGAAAAGCTTTCAAATAATTCAATGACACCTTCTCTACTTCAGTGACATTTCAAAACAAAATATCTACTTCTTCAAGGTAAACCACTTGAATTTTTTAACGAAAAAATGGAAATGCCACAAAGTAAGAAAAATTTAAAATCGTTTACTGCAGCTAGCCCACAAGCATTAGAAGCATATAGGCCAATATATATTGCGAATATCTCAAACAATGTATAGGCTCCTACCTCGTAACAAGGCAAAAGTAATATACAGGCTGCTGCCTCTTGATAACCTAATACAATGTTCAGGCTCCTACCTCGTGATCACGTAAAGTAATAAGGCTCCTGCCTCGTTATAACGGAAAAGTAATATACAGGTTCCTGACTCGAGATAACGTGAGACAATATACAGGCTCCTGCCTCGTGATAACGGAAAAGTAATACACAGGCTCCTGCCTCGTGATAACGTAAGACAATGTACAGGCTCCAGCCTCGTATTAACGTAAAAGTAATTTACAGGTTCCTGACTGGCAATAACGTGATACAATATACAGGCTCCTGCCTCGTGATAACATAAAAGTATTATGCAGGCGTGATGATGCAAGACAATGAACAGGCTCCTGCCTCATGATAACGCAAAAAGTAAAATACAGGCTCTTGCTCTTGATAACCTAACACAATGTACAGGTTGCGCCTCGAAATGGCGCAAAGGTGAAATACAGGATCTTGCCTCTTGATAACCTAGGACAGTTTACAGGCTTCTGCCTCGTGATAACGTAAAAGTAATATACAGTACAAGCTCCTGCCTCCTGATAACGTAAGACAATGTTTCTCGTAATAACGTAACAGAAACATTTAGGCTCCTGCCTTGTGATAATTTAAGACGATGTAGAGGCTCCTGCCCCATGATATCGTAAAAGTATATACAGTCTCCTGCCTCGTAATAAGGTAAAAGTGATATACAGGCTTCAGCCTCTTGATAATCCAAGACAATGTACAGGCTCCTGCCTCGTGATAACGTAAAACAATGTACAAGGCTCCTGCCTCATAATAAAGTAAACGTAATAAAAAGGCTCCTGCCTATTGATAGCGTAAAAACAATGTACAAGGCTTCTGCCTCGTAATAACGTAAAAGTAATATACAGGCTCCTGCCTCTTGATAACCTAAGACAATGTACAGGCTCGTGCCTCGTAATCACAGAAAAGTAATATACAGGCTCCTGTCCCGTGATAACGTAAAAGTAATAATATTATACCGGCTCCTGCCTTGTGATAACGTAAAGACAATATACAGGCTCCAGCCTCTTGATAACCTAAGACAATGTAGAGGCTTCTGCCTCGTGATAACGTGAAAGTAATATACAGGTTCCTGCCTCTTGATAGCGTGAAACAATGTACAAGGCTCCTGCCTCGTAATAACGTAAAAGTGATATTAAGGCTGCAGCCCCTTGGTAGCCTAAGACAATGTAGAGGGTCCTGCCTTGTGATAACGTAAAAGTAATACACAGGCTCCTTTCCCTTGATAACCTAGGACAATGTACAGGCTCCTTCCTCGCAATAACGTAAAAGTAACATACAGGCTCCTGCCTTGTGATAACGTGAAAGTAATACACAGGCTCCTTTCTCTTAATAACCCAGGACAATGTACAGGCTTCTTCCTCGCAATAACGTAAAAGTAACATACAGGCTCCGGCTTAGTGATAACGTAAGACAATGTACAGGCTCCTGCCCATGATATCGTAAAAGTATATGCAGTCGCCTGCCTCGTAATAGCGTAAAGGTGATATACAGGCTCCAGCCTCGTAAAACGTGAAAGTAATATAGATTCTCCTGCCTCTTGATAACCTAAGACAATGTACAGGCTCCTGCCTCGTAATCACAGAAAAGTAATATACAGGCTCCTGCTTCGTGATAACGTAACACAATGTACAGGCTTCTGCCTCGTGATAACGTAGAAGTAATATACAGGATCCTGCCTCGTGATAGCCTACTAGTGATAGAGGGTTCCTGCCTCTTGATAACCTTTGTCAATATAAAGGCTTCTGCCTCGTGATAACGTAAAAGTAATATAGAGCTTCCTGTCCCGTGATGGGGTAGATATTGTAATGTACAGGCTCCTGCCTTGTGATAACGTGAAAGTAACACACAGACTCCTGTCTCTTGATAACCTAGGACAATGTAAAGGCTCATTCCTGGCAATAACGTAAAAGTAACATAGAAGCTTCGGCCTAGTGATAACGTAAGACAATGTAGAGGCTCCTGCCCCATGATATCGTGAAAGTATATGCAGTCTCCTGCCTCGCAATAACGTAAAGGTAATATACAGGCTCCAGTCTCTTGATAACCTAAGACAATGTAGAGGCTTCTGCCTCGTGATAACGTGAAAGTAATATACAGGTTCCTGCCTCTTGATAATTCAAGACAATGTACAGGCTCCTGCCTCGTGATGACGTAAACGTAATATACAGGCTCCTGCCTCTTGATAGCGTGAAACAATGTACAAGGCTCCTGCCTCGTAACAACGTAAAAGTGATATAAAGGCTCCATCCTCTTGGTAACCTAAGACAATGTAGAGGCTCCTGCCCCATGATATCGTAAAAGTATATGCAGTCTCCTGCCTCGTAATAACGTGAAAGTAATATACAGGCTCCTGCCTCTTGATAGCTTGAAACAATGGACAAGGCTCCTGCCTCGTAATAACGTGAAAGTGATATAAAGGCTCCTGCCTCGAGATTACGTTACAGTATTATACAGGCTTCCGCCTCGTGATAACCTAGGACAATGTTCAGGCTCCTGTCTCGTAATAACGTAAAAGTAATATGGAGGCTCCTGGCTCTTGATAACGTAAAACCATGTACAAGGCTCCTGCCTCGTAATAACGCAAAGAATATACAGGCTCCTGTCTTGTGATAACGGAAAAGTAATATACAGGCTCCTGCCTCTTGATAACTAAGAAAGTGTACAGGGCTCCTGCGTTGTAATAACGTAAGAGTAATATTCAGGCTCCCGTCTCGTGATAGCGTAAAAAGTAATATACAGGCTCCTGCCTCGTGATAACGTAAGACAATAACGTGAAAGTAATATAGAAATACCTTCCTCGTGATGGCGTAAGATATTGTACAGGCTCCTGCCTCGTGATGACGTAAAAGTAATATGCGGCTCTTGCCTCTTGATAACCTAAGAAAATGTTAAGGGCTCCTGCCTTGTTATAACGTAAAAGTTATATACAGGCTCCTGCCTTGTGATAACGTGAAAGTAATACACAGACTCCTGTCTCTTGATAACCTAGGACAATGTAAGGGCTCCTTCCTCGCAATAACGTAAAAGTAACTTACAGGCTCCTGCCTCGTGATAACGTAAGACAATAACGTGAAAGTAATATAGAAATACCTTCCTCGTGATGGCGTGAGATATTGTACAGGCTCCTGCCTCGTGATGACGTAAAAGTAATATGCGGTTCTTGCCTCTTGATAACCTAAGAAAATGTTCAGGGCTCCTGCCTTGTAATAACGCAAAAGTTATATACAGGCTCCTGTCTCGTGATAGCGTAAAAAGTAATATACAGGCTCCTGCCTCGTGATAGCGTAAGACAATGAACAGGTTCCTGTCTCATGATAGGGTAAAAGTAATATACAGGCTCCTGCCTCGTGATAACGTAAACGTCTTATACAGGTTCTTGCCTCTTGAAAACCTAAGACAGTGTACAAGGCTCCTGCCTCGTGATAACGTAAAAGTAATAATGCTCCTGCCTCGTGATAATGTCAGAGAATGTGCAGCCTCCTGCCTCGTGAAACGTAAAAGTAATTTATATAATGTATAGATATAACGTACATATATTTGCATATATGTATAATATCCTGTCGGAGGTCAGATGGAGGGAGTGAGGAGACTTCATGAGTGACTGTGTTAGAGTGATTTACGCGTGAGGAGAGGAGAGTCAAAATGGTGTGGCCATCCTGTTGTCGCAGAGAGTCGCGAAATGTATATCAAGAGTGGAGAGACATGAGGACAGACTGCTTATGGTGACGTTACAAATTAACCCGGTAGACAATAATACAAGTGTATATGCCAACGACAGCACATGATGAAGTGGAGGTGGACAGCATATACGAGGTGATAGAAGCATAGGCGTTGACTCTGGGCGGGGGCAGCCGGGGCACGTCCCCTCCCCCAATAATTGAGGAGCCGGGGCAATGCCCCCAAAAAATCGAGAGGAGAATTTCTTCAAATATTAAAATATTATATTTTAATATAGACAAATATCTTCAGAAACAGAAAAACAGAGACACAGAACTGAAATACTATAAGAAATTCATAATGGAAACAGAGATTTATTTTTATCTTCAATATCTTCAATATGAAAAAAATGTACATGTAGATACGCATACGCATTAGCGTAACACCCAAGCCTCTGCTGGCTGTCCAGACCAGAGGTGAAAAAAGTTTTTTTTCGGATTTTGGTTTTAAACCAAAAAAAGTAAACCCCAAAATTTGTTTTTTTTTGTTTGTTTTTTTTAAATAATTTTTTTATTTTGTAGAAGCTATTTTAAAACATTGATTTAATGATTTTTAATTTTCGGAAATTGCAACTGAATTAAATTGAGATGGGTTCATGCCATTTTTCATAATTTTTATGATCCGAAATCCGAAAATCTTAAAAACAAGCAAAGCAACAAAAATCATAAAAAAACAACAAAAACATCTCGAAAAAACTTGTTTTTTGCACCTCTCGTCCAGACCCCGTGCCCCCGCCCCCAATATTTTTAACAAGTTTACGCCAGTGGATAGAAGAAAGTCTTATGAACATCAAAGACGGATTATATGGTTGTAATGAGAGATTGGAATGCAACTGTTGGTGAAAAGGAAGAAGAGACAACGGGAAAATATAGACTGGGGAACAGGAATGAGAGAGGGGAGAAGTTGATGGAATTCTGCAGGAGAAAAAACTTGTGGTGACAAATACGTAGTTCCAACAGGAAACACGGAGAAGGCGCCGGGAGGTGGAGCAAAATACCAACTGTACTACATATAGTACATAATGTTTAGACAAAGGTACAGGAACAGTGTTAAGAACGTAAAGACACTCCCAGGAGCCGATGCGGATACAGACCATAACCTGGTTGCCATGACAATACATCTTCAACTGAAGTTCTTCAAGAAGAAAAGAATAGTTAAACAGACATGGAATAGAGAAAGAATGCTAACGAAGAGTGAAGAACTATCACAACAGATAAAAGAACGGGTGGTGGAGCTGAGTACAGAGACAACAGCAGATGAAGGGTGGAATTGTCTGAGGGAGATCGTGATTGAGGAAACGACAAAGACTGCGGGGTTCCAGATGGGTACGGGACCGCGCAAGCCATGGGTTGTAACGGAGATACTTAGAGATATGGAAGAGATAATGAAATGGAAACACCAGAGCACAGAGGAGGCCAGGAGGGAATACAAAAAACCTGAATAATTAATTAAGAAGAACAACAGATAAGGCAAGAAAAGAATGGTGGGAGGAACAGTGTGATGAGCTGGAGATTCTACAGAAACGCGGCAGACACGACCTGGTATATGGAAAGATCAAAACACTGACAAATCGGCGGAATATGGGTAGCGGAAGTGCAATCAGGGACAAGGATGGCAAGCTACTGGAAAACGCTGACGACATCAGGAAAGGATGGAAGAAGGATTTATATATAGAAAAACGTAACTTGGAGGATCTCAGGGAGCAACAAACACCAAGTGTCGATAATATGGGACCGGATGTGCTGAGAGATGAGGTTATGGCAGGAATCAGTAATATGAAAAACAACAAAGCAGAAGGAATTGATAATATCCCAATTAAGGTATTGAGGAACCTGGGAGAGAAAGCAATGACAGAACTAGTGCGGTTATGTCAGGACATAATATATAACACGGAATATGGCCGGAAGATTTCCTACAGACCATATTGATCCCGCTCAAGAGAAAGCCAAATGCAACAACATGTGAAGATCAACGAACTATAAACCTCCTCACCCATGCATCCAAGATTCAACAAAGAATTATCACGAATAGATTTCAGTTATGCGACAGAGCTTCAACTGTCTGCGATTTAGCGTGGTGCTCACACATTCATATACCAGAAGACAAAGTTTAAAAGGCTTCTGGGAAGCCAGAAAAGGCATCACTGCAGAAGAGATTTGGCTCAAGGCTAAACGTTGCACGAGATTAACGCATCACATCCTGTGTGAAAGACCGAAAAAAGACCCTAGTTGTCTTTGGAGTGCTAAGCTTTTCTCACAAGTCCTGTGATGTGTGACGTCATTGATCGGTCTTTGTCACGGAAAAGCCAGAGATCGAGAACCCCGATCTTTGGCTCGACAGCATCCGTATCAGTGACGAAAGAGCTACGATGTAAGTTTTCTACCCTATGTGAGGAGGAGCATCAGATTAATTCTGACTTCTATGAATTGAGCTGCAATCGATTACATTTCACGACTGTTTGACGACAGCTTACGTTGCGCAATTGCACTTGCACTGAGATTACGCCGACGACGACGACGATGATGATAACGACAGTGTGGTGATGAAACTAGAAACAGCTGTAAGTCTAATGATGAATGTTATTGACACTTCGTATAAGGCCTGTACCACGTTTTTAGACTGATGCGTGTATGTATGTATTCAACTATTCATGTACGTTTGAATGCACGCATGTAAGCAAGTATGTATGTAAGCATGTAGACACTTAATTTAGCGCTGGTATATTCGTCACACTCTTGCTTTGTCAAGAAGTTCCTACGATTCTCTTTTGACATGAAATCAATATTTAAAGACTTACGATATGATTTGGTAATCGGCGACAGCTCCAGAAAATTAACTTGCACAACTAGCATTTTCACTTTTGAAATGCTTCTTTGAATTTCTTTCTCTACTTCGGTCCGTGACCTTGGCATGACGATGGAACAGTAATTAACCTTCTCCGATCTGGTGAAGACAATATGCTGATGCGTAACTGCCTTGCCGGTTTTTCTCCATCTTAAAACACAACCCAACGTTGAAGCTACTTAGGAAGGACTAAAATAAGAAATGCCAATTGTAAGACGCCCATTATATGACGTCACAGTATATAAAGATGTCATTGTTCATTTAAGAGACTCACTGTCCGATTACGTCTTAAATTTGAATAAAAATGTAATTAATTTATTTCCTGTTATTCGCTTACAATAATTATATGTCGCAGGCGATTTATTTGTGCAATACAGATGTTGATTGTGGCATTGTTGATTGTTGATGTTTGCTCTTCTGCAGATCCTAATGCTTCCCATAAGTAAGTAAGTAAGTAAGTAAGTAAGTAAGTAAGTAAGTAAGTAAGTAAGTAAGTAAGTAAGTAAGTATTTTTGTTTATTATAACCAGTTGACATAACGCACTCTGGTGTACGTATACACGTAAATTAGCAATTTGCAAGTTACAGTTTGCGGTTTAATTCAAATACAACATCCTAACCAAGAAAGTCTTTCTCATTAAGTTATCAGCTTTGGGTAAAATACGGTCACGTGTTCTTGGCCTAAGGGTATATACAGTGCGAGAGAGAGAGAAAAAAAGAGAGAGGGAGAGGGAAAAGGAGAGGGAGATGGATAGGAGAAAATAGAGAGAGAGAAGGTAACGAGGGAGAGCAGGTAGAGAGGGAGAGAAGGTAGAGAGAAAGAGAAGGTAGAGAGAGAACGAGTGAGTGAGATAGAGAAGGTAGAGAGAGAGAGAGAGAGAGAGAGAGAGAGAGAGAGAGAGAGAGAGAGAGTGTGTGTGTGTGTGTGTGTAGGTGTGTGTGTGTGTGTGTGTGTGTGTGTGTGTGTGTGTGTAGGTGTGTGTGTGTGTGTGTGTGTGTGTGTGTGTGTGTGTGTGTGTGTGTGTGTAGGTGTGTGTGTGTGTGTGTGTAGGTGTGTGTGTGTGTGTGTAGGTGTGTGTGTGTGTGTGTGTGTGTGTGTGTGTGTGTGTGTGTGTGTGTGTGTGTGTGTGTGTGTGTGTGTGTGTGTGTGTGTGTGTGTGTGTGTGTGTGTGTGTGTGTGTGTGTGTGTGTGTGTGTTTGATGACGCGCATACGGCATATGGTCCAAGTAATATTGGATTTGATCATTCCTACGGCGCTAAAGAAAGGCAGATGTAGTCGTCATGAAGGGTATGGTTCAGCCTCTGCTGGAGATGCGGATAGATTACTCTATGCATATAGAAACATTTAATTTAAGGTTAAGGCTCCACCTGGTGGCTGTCGACAGTCATTACAAGAAACTGGTTTAGGGCCTACTGAACAACGAACTGGAGAGCATGAAACAGTGTTGTGATTGATACTGGTCTAATAACTTGGGCTAGTCACACAGAAATGCGAATCCGAGGAACGGTTAGTCAGTCGCCAGTTGAAGACGAAGAGGGAGAGGGAGATATCCAGATGATTGAAAATCCAGTGAGTATAATTACTTGAGTCTGGGTTATTTTTGAAGGGTGAAAGAGAGTTCGAGTTCCGAAGACACATTGATATATGATTCATATGATTCATATGATTCGTATGATTATGTTATAAGGTAAGGTTGCAAGGGACTGGCTGACTACTACTGAGGTGACTATCATCGATGGTTTTTTAAGTAGACTCTTGAAAACTATATAATACTCAGCTATGAGTTTTGGTTAGAGTCCTTCAGCCATGGGTTTTGGTTTGAGCCCGTCTGCTGTGGGCTTTGGTTTGAGCCTCTCATCCATGGGTTTTGGTTTGAGCCCCTCAGCCATTGGTTTTGGTATAAGCCCCTCTGCTATGGGTTTTGGTTTTGAGCCCTTCTGCCATGGGTTTTCGTTTGATCCCTCTGCTATGAGTTTTGAGCTCCTCTGCTATGGGTTTTTGATTGAGCCCTTCTGCCACGGGTTTTCGTTTGAGCCCCTCAGCCAACCTAGTCATTTATGTGCAACACATTAATTTTTATGTTTTAAAAGTAAAAGTTTGTCATATAGATTTATAAATAAATCGCTCTGAAGGCGTTGGCGGTCGTAGTCCAGTTGCATGAAGAGCATAATGACTAGATCAGTAGTTTTGAATGAATATTGCATGCCGGAAAATTAGTATTGCAATAAACTCTCTGCTCACCTCCAATCATTAACGCATGGAATTGTCATTTGCGGTCAAATTTTCAAGAGAAATTATATCTTCAAACCTATGGTGGAAGAAGTGTCAGTAGGCAGATGGAAAAGAGGGATTGCCAAACAAGGAAGAGGGAACAACCACTCCTGAACTTTTCCTATCTGGCTTCGTCACTAAGCCTATTTCAGACTTTAGACCCAATCCTTCCGGCTTGTAGCTTAAGGCTGTGGAGTTTTAAACCGACATAGGCCTATTGTAATTAACCTCATTGTATATTATCCATACTAAAAGCTATACAAAAGCATTTAAAAGTAGTTGTTGCTTAAAGCCTACCACAAGCAATAGCCTACCTGCCAGTAATAATCAGAATAATTGCCAAGTTGACAATTTAGGCTCAGTTTAGTGGCGCCTTCTACCGAATGCGAAAGTGACAACAGCTCTGAAACTACTTTTCATCGCTTGAAACCAGGGTTGGCAAGTTTTGTTTATTTTTGTTATTTTTTAAAGAATTTGTGATGGTCCCAATAACTGCAGTCTGAAAGTTTTTTCCATGGTTTTGCCGGTTATTACCGGTCTTTTCCACCGTCTCGATAAAATACTTTTTGCTTTAGCAAATTGCCATCCCTGCATGCTTGAAACTATATAATAGGTTCTCAACCGATTATAATGGTGTCAGTTGATGATGATCTGTAAAGAAACGTTGTACAAGTTTAATATTATGCCAACACACTTGGATACTACACTGTGAGCCATAAAAAACCGGGCCACTTTATGTTTAGCTATATCGCGGTCGGTATTTTAAATTTTTTTTATAGTTTTTGTGTCGTTTGAAAGAAAAATTAAATCTCTACGATTTACTTATTTACTTGCGCGGATGACGTCATATCCGTTTCGCAGCATAATGTAAATAAAGTTGATGGTTGAAAATTTGAGTTAAAATTTTAAAATGTTGAGTTTTGAGGATAAAATTTTAATTAAAAATCTGCGGGAATGCAAAAATTATTCTTCTAGACGATTAATTAAGGAGTTTCCGAACAAGAATTGGAAAAGAAAAACATTAGATGACTTTCTGCGAAAGTTGAGAACTACCGGTTCAGTTGAACGCGCTGCGGGAAGTGGTCGGCCAAAATCGTCGCGAACTGAAGATAATATCGCCGCCGTCAATGAATTGGTTCAGAGCCAGGAAGACAAGCCTAAAACACATCTTTCAACCAGACAAATCGCGAGAGAGCTGAATCTTACACAAACGACGGTCAGACGCATTATTCATAACGATTTGGAACTGAAATGCTTAAAAAGACGACGGGCTCAGGAACTGACCACCGCTAATCGTCAATCTCGTTTGGTACGAGCTAGACAATTGCTGCAGCGTTTCTCAGTATCGGATGTCGGTTTCATTTTCTTCACTGATGAAAAGTTATTTACAGTTGCTGCGCCGTCAAACACTCAAAACGATCGTCTTTATGTGCCTCGTTCAGTGTCAAAGAAACAGATTTCATCAGACCGTCTGTTGCGTACCAAGACAACATTCAGCAAGTCGCTCATGGTTTCCGTGGGAATTTCGAAACTCGGTCGCACAGAGGTTATATTCGTTGACCCGGGAGCCAAAATCAATGGCCAATATTATCGAGACGTGATGCTAGCACAACATTTGTTGCCACAAATGCGCCACATTGCTGGCGACATGTTCATTTTCCAACAAGATTCAGCTCCGGCGCATCGGGCTCGTGAAACAATTGAGTATCTGTCTCGCAATGCACCATACTTCATAGGGCCAGAGATGTGGCCACCCAATTCGCCTGACCTAAATCCACTCGATTATTCCATCTGGTCCATTATGGAACAGCGCGTGTACCAACAGCGCATTCAGAACACTGATGAACTTCGGCAGTGTCTCGTATCCGTCTGGAACGATCTGGAACAACATCTTATTGACACTGCAATTGATCAGTGGCGACGTCGCTTGGCAAAATGTGTACGTGAAAAAGGAAGTCATTTTGAACACAAACTTTAAACAAATAAAGGCACTGAAGAATTGTTTGCATTTAAGTAGTAAAAATGCAGCATTTATCGATTCTCACGTGTTTTTTAGTGTCTTCAGTTTCGCAAGACAAGTTTAGCATACATGTAGGACTAAATCGATAATGTTTATTTCTGCTCTTTAGAGTATTGATTCCTGTTTAAAATAATGCAAAAAGTGTAAAAATCGATAAAGAAATGACAGAGATATAGCTAAACATAAAGTGGCCCGGTTTTTTATGGCTCACAGTGTAGTTAGGTTTATTTGTCAACACACTTGGATAGGGCCTACTAGTGTATGTTGATACGTTAACACACTGGAATACTATTGTATGTCCATAATTATGTCAACATACCTGGATGCTAGTGTGATCGTGGCGTTCGTTAGGCAATGCAGTTTTAAAGGTTTTTTTTCAGATATGTAGGTGTATATGTAAATATATACGTGACGGTTTATTTTTCCACAGATTTGAATAGGCCTAATCGTTTTTAAACATCTTAACATTGAGGAGAGATTTACACGTGATCAACGCGGTGAGTTTGGGAAGCCAGTGTACATAGTGTGTCACGCATATAGGCTGAGACAGAGGCACGTTTAGGAAGGTGACCAATGAGACGCGCAACAGATCGAAGAACCAGATCATGATCATGGAGCAGTGATAGCGGTCAGTTTCTTAGGTGGGCTAAATCAGAAACCCCTTCAGAGACCATCTGACTTGAAGTTTGGTTTATATGATCAGGTCTTGAAGTTCGTTGCCCAGAAAACAGTCGGAATCGATCAGATTAGCTGTGGCACCACCAAAAGCACCGTAAAATGTGTTTATTCAATACCGGATTTAGACTTTGTGAGTCCCTAGGCTATAATATGTATTTTGATTTTAGCCAAAACAAAATATTTCCAGGAAAAGTTCAGCGACTTAATGCCTTAACTGAACAGTTAGCGATACCATCTAATACACACTCATCATATTAGCTTTGTAATTAGCACACGAGCATTGTAAAGACTGCTTAAAGCTCAGTCAACATACCGACAGAGACGGAGTGGATTGACTACGGTAGCGGAGCTAATGACAACTAAGCCATTCCGTAAATAAGTCCTTCAGCTGTAAATGGTCTCTACCACGTCAGCCCATACACAATGAAGTGCTGCTGAAATCTATTACCGCGTAACGTATGACAACGTACTTTCTCATATCCGTTTGTCCTTGTCACATCACAAAGGCGCAGCTGTTTAAGATTTATGTGAACTAACATTTGCGAATAATCTGTTCCGTCAGCGATTGACGGCCATTCTGATTCATCGTAGTTTTCTGCTGTCAGATACTCCTAACTGAAAAATAGAAGCTATATAGGCCTAATGTTTGAATCTGCTCGGATAAACACTACCAAATCCTCGCTATATTACGCTGGATCGCGTGATCAGTTTTTTTCTCTCAGGTCAATTGGTGCAACACGACGTTTGTTATTTTGAGCTTCATACAATGCCACAAATTTTAATAAATTTTTGTAATATGCTCAGGATTTCTATTCAGGTTTGTCAGAATAACACGTATACGTGTTTCTTTTGTGTGTCAGTTTTTATCAATTAGTTGGTCACGAGCCGACGTTGCGCGGCAACTATGTTCGTTCGGACTTTAATGCGATATGCGATCTAGTACGCCTATAGATGCGTTCATGGAGATATACTTCCTTCTTTTACCTGAATTTCTGCGCGTTTTGGACGGTCCTCTGGCGTTTGTTGTCGGGAGATCGACCACTATAGACTCGCCCACATGAAGAGGTTGCAGATTACTAGCTGGACAGGATGAAGCTCCATCTGGAAAAACAAGGAGAGTCCTTGGATCGTTCTATAACGGTTACGCTCTACGAATCGTTGCTGGCTGCGTCCTTCAGACTCAGTGGTGTCAGCAGAATGCGACGACGCAGCGTCTTTTACCATCAGCGTGGTACTGCTTGGTGGTGAGGTTCGTGTATCGCGAGCCTCGTCATGTGTAGTCGCTTCATCTGCTAGGGCCTACGTAGTTCAGGAATTTTGAACATCGTGTCAACTATCAGCTCTGGATGCGAATTAATTTGCATGTCTGCGGGAGCTCGCTAGACATGCACTGTTCGCTAGTTGATAAAATATATGTTCTGAGTGACTTTAACGCCATTTAGGTTGGCGTAGGTAGCGCTTTTATGGGGCAGGCACTACGTAAAGCCAATAATAGTAATCTCAATACATATATAATCAGAATTACTCATAAAATTGATTAAATCATTCACCACATATTATTCAGATATAATTATTAGACGAATATAGGCCTAATTATTTATTTCTGGGTTGATGAAATCTAACAAAGCCGATATTAACAGCTGAAGAAAAGACATCAGGTGGTTGTCTCGTTTGGGAGCAACTACAAAACAATTTACCAAATTGTTATCAGTGACTTCTTCTTATCATCTTATCTTCGAATTCTACGTGCTTCACTGGCCTTGCGTGACTATCAGGCATTTGGTTTTGGCAGGCCCGGTTCGTCCATATGGGCAACTGGGCAGCCGCCCAGGGCCGCCGATTTTTAGGGGCCGCCAATTTTCCATTTTTCAAAAATTATTTAATTATTATTCGTAAAAAGAGGTGAATGACTGAAAAAAGGCATCAACTTTTTTGTGCTTAGGGCCGCCGGTTTGCCTAGGGCCGCCGATTTTCCGATTTGCCAAGGGGCGCCAAATATTTTGAGCCGGGCCTGGGTTTTGGCGCCAGTGAAGCAGCTGTAGGCTTATTTCATTCGTATCTCTTCTCGTAAAATAGTTAGACGAGAAACAGTCATGAAAAATATTGCAACATTTGTCCTTTTTATGCTGCAAAAGCACGAGACTTTTATCACCGGATCTGATGCTTTCAAGGATATTATGTCGAAGCATACGTACGTCAATGGACGGTTCTGTGCTTCTGTTTTCATCAAACCCTTCTATATAAAGCGAGAATTTATGATGGCAACACGGAAACACTGATTGGATTCTATGACGACATTTTGCTGCATTATTGCTTTTGTGCGCGATGCCTTCCGTTACAAGTTCCATTTGTTGCACGCGATTATTACTGGAAATTGGCATTGCTATGATTGCCTTTTTCCAAGTCTATCGTTATTGTACATGTGAGCAAGTCCACGTGCGTAGAGTGCATTTATGTTCAAATGTACGCGTGCTCAAAGTATGTAATCGTACGAAATGTAAGTAACAGAGCATGTATCCATGCGCTACATATTTGGAATACATCGTCGATACAGAGGCATATGCCAAGGTGCCGGTATTTTTTATATAATATTATTGCGAACGTTTGTAAGGCGCAGAAAGTCATCCATCAATGGGAATCACAGGAAGCGCGGAAATGTAGATAGGTAATGCGAAGACTCAAATTATAGTATGTTTCATCCCATTTCAAACATTTCGATGGAAACTAGGACTAAGATTTCAACTTCAGTTAAGTCGCTTCTTCTCTGTCAGAGTTCAATTGTTGTAACTGAAACCATCGTTTAGGAACAAGCCAGAAGACAAATAAAAATTATTACAGTAATTTTAGCCTAGTTGACTATTAGCCTATTCCTATGATGTAGTGTTTCTTTATTTTTCTGATTGTTGCGCTCCATTGCTTCCATGCCCAACATCGCATGATCAGTTTAGATGACATATCTTGTGATCAACCCAAGTGTGGTCAAACTGCCAATCAAACAAATTCTAGTGGATAAATATTGCGAGTGCTCCGACTAAGTTCTGCAAACTTCCTTTAGAAACAGACTATAACCCAGCGCAAACTTAATCACGGAAAAAGACTGACCGGATCTCCAACAGTGTACATGCAAAGAAACCGTTGTAGGCTTAACCGATGCATAACGTACGTTTATCAAGGAATGCCCGAGAAAGGCTATGCAGTGAGTGTACTAGACTGTATGCATTATACACGATCAGGTTGCAATTGAAAATTGCAACGAGAAGTAGTCCTTCCACGTTTTCGTATTCGTCAGTGTCAGGCTGTCAGCCCGTCGTTAATTGCGTTGCCCGGGTCGTGGCCAACCTAGCCAGATTCTCGTACATATCAGCTTACATGGGCGACACCTTGCACTGGCTCCCCGTTGATATGATAATACAGTTTAAACTGCCTCTTTTCCTCTGTGGGTCCAGTCCGTCTCGCTGGAACAAGCACCGGAAACACGAACATTAACATCTTTGACAGTTCGGGAAACGTTTTCTGCTCGACTAAGTAAGACATGACATTGTGTATATAATTTGAGGCTTCGCATTACCTATCTACATTGTTCGCCCAAGTGAGTTACCTAAAGGGCGCTATACAAGTACTCTGATACATACATACATACATACATACATACATACATACATATATACATACATACATACATACATACATACATACATACATACATACATACATACATACATACATACATACATACATACATACATACATACATACATTACATACATACATACATACATACATACATACATACATACATACATACATACATACATACATACATACATACATACATACATACATACATACATACATACATTACATGCATGCATGCATACATACATACATACATACATACATACATACATACATACATACATACATACATACATACATACATACATACATACATACATACATACATACATACATACATGTATGTAGATATTTAACATAGCGCCTTTTGTGTGCCTCGCAAAGCGCTGAACACATGGCTATCTGACTGATCCAAACGAGTGCGTTATAAGACAGTTTGAGAATGTGCGTTGCACAGGGTCGAGTGCAACACCACGTAAATGCAATGGAAGGCTATTCCAAGAAGATGATCTAAATGCATGAGAAGGCACGATGAACTCGAGTTGAAGTGCGGAAGCGCGGCACCTACAAATCTCCACAGCTAGAATATCGCAACCATCGCCGAACAGGTTCACTTGAAACATACAAGCAATGCTTGTTAACAGGGCGTGTCTGCATAATTAGGACTGCATGATTCGTTTTCAACTGTGCCTAAAAAAAGACTAAATTTCTGTTCGACTGCAGTTTCGATACAATCGCTTCCTACTACCAATTAACGTCTAGGCCCTTACCAGAAAATGTATGTATTAAAGCTATAGGTAGAAACTGCGTTCAGTGGCCTTTTTGCAGTTATCTTTATCAACGATGAGGGATCTTTTAAAGCAAACTCTCATTCAAGTCCAGAAAGTAATCCTGCTGTCCTTGCATTTGTTTCAATTCACTTCTATTAAATTTGACCTTTTTATTATCACTGTAACGATCGTATCCACAAATATTTAATCTCAGTCATGATGAAAGTAGGGGAACTGAGGCAGAAAAAGGAACCGATTACATCAGGCATAAATTCTGATGATATATTGGAATAGATGATTAGTCGAAATCCATGACACAGTCTGAACATTTAATGACGTGATTGATGTCGCCCTTGCTTATTAGAGAATGGTGCGTTGTTCCAGTTGCACCGCTTCGTAAATATTCCAGCCTTCAATTATACAGGCAGCAGTAAAAACAAAAAATCGAATCTCTGAAACGTATCAGGGAACACAGTCCCAGCACGTGTCCACAATAAAAGCCACTCTTCTCTGCGCTGGACACAAAAACACTGAATATCTGTTAATGTTTGCAAATGTCTATTCGTACTTGATGCACAGCTGAGACGCTTTGCGAGAAACGTCTGAAAAAGAAACCATTGCGTAACGAGGCCAGAAGCGCTCATAGATTACGTCACAGCACAAAGCAAAGTTCGGGGAGGTCAGGATTGCTCGCCTCATCGGATGCCTTAGCTTTTATAGCGCAGGATCTAATGTCGGACAATGGTCATTTCGTACAATCGACGTGAGATAATGGTCTGGACACGTGTGTAACAAAACCGATACACATTTTATGTCAGAACGACGCATGTGGCTGATGCTTTATCGGTTAACATCTGGGCCAATGTCTGCCGGTGTGCGTATACATGTGTTTGCGTGTAGGTGTATGTGTTTGCGTGTAGGTGTGAGTATGTGTTTGCGTGTAGGTGTGCGTATGTGTTTGCGTGTAGGTGTGAGTATGTGTTTGCGTGTAGGCGTGCGTATGTGTTTGCGTGTAGGTGTGAGTGTGTATTTGCGTGTAGGTGTGAGTATGTGTTTGCGTGTAGGTGTGAGTATGTGTTTGCGTGTAGGTGTGAGTATGTATTTGCGTGTAGGTGTGAGTATGTGTTTGCGTGTAGGTGTGAGTATGTGTTTGCGTGTAGGTGTGAGTATGTGTTTGCGTGTAGGTGTGAGTGTGTGTTTGCGTGTAGGTGTGCATGTGTTTGGGTGTAGGTGTGAGTATGTGTTTGCGTGTAGGTGTGCATGTGTTTGGGTGTAGGTGTGCATGTGTTTGGGTGTAGGTGTGAGTATGTGTTTGCGTGTAGGTGTGAGTATGTGTTTGCGTGTAGGTGTGAGTATGTGTTTGCGTGTAGGTTTGAGTATGTGTTTGCGTGTAGGTGTGCGTATGTGTTTGCGTGTAGGTGTGTGCATGTGTTTGGGTGTAGGTGTGAGTATGTGTTTGCGTGTAGGTGTGAGTATGTGTTTGCGTGTAGGTGTGAGTATGTGTTTGCGTGTAGGTTTGAGTATGTGTTTGCGTGTAGGTGTGCGTATGTGTTTGCGTGTAGGTGTGCGTATGTGTTTGCGTGTAGGTGTGAGTATGTGTTTGCGTGTAGGCGTGCATATGTGTTTGCGTGTAGGTGTGAGTGTGTATTTGCGTGTAGGTGTGAGTATGTGTTTGCGTGTAGGTGTGAGTATGTGTTTGCGTGTAGGTGTGAGTATGTATTTGCGTGTAGGTGTGAGTATGTGTTTGCGTGTAGGTGTGAGTATGTGTTTGCGTGTAGGTGTGAGTATGTGTTTGCGTGTAGGTGTGAGTGTGTGTTTGCGTGTAGGTGTGCATGTGTTTGGGTGTAGGTGTGAGTATGTGTTTGCGTGTAGGTGTGAGTATGTGTTTGCGTGTAGGTGTGAGTATGTGTTTGCGTGTAGGTTTGAGTATGTGTTTGCGTGTAGGTGTGCGTATGTGTTTGCGTGTAGGTGTGCGTATGTGTTTGCGTGTAGGTGTGAGTGTGTGTTTGGGTGTAGGTGTGCATGTGTTTGGGTGTAGGTGTGAGTATGTGTTTGCGTGTAGGTGTGCGTATGTGTATGCGTGTAGGTATGAGTATGTATTTGCGTGTAGGTGTGAGTATGTGTTTGCTTGTAGGTGTGAGTATGTGTTTGCGTGTAGGTGTGAGTATGTGTTTGCGTGTAGGTGTGAGTATGTGTTTGCGTGTAGGTGTGAGTATGTGTTTGCGTGTAGGTGTGAGTATGTGTTTGCGTGTAGGTGTGAGTATGTATTTGCATGTAGGTATGAGTATGTGTTTGCGTGTAGGCGTGAGTATGTGTTTGCGTGTAGGTGTGAGTATGTGTTTGCGTGTAGGTGTGAGTATGTGTTTGCGTGTAGGTGTGAGTATGTATTTGCGTGTAGGTATGAGTATGTGTTTGCGTGTAGGCGTGAGTATGTGTTTGTGTGAGTGTTGGCGCGGTCTTTGTTCCTGATTCTCCTTCAGACAGGAACTACGAGCGCACGCACGTACTACAAAATGAGCACGAAGGAAATTTCTGCGAAAGACAGCCGCAGACGGCAGATGGCGCTTTGTCTTTATTACCCGACATGCCATGCGTGCAGCAACCAGTCAGCTCGCGGACCTCACCGCCATATTTCTCGGCGCTTGTTCTAGCGGATTTCGGTGGCGACGTGACCTCAGTCGACCCCGCTAAGTCCAGTGACACGCTGCTCATAAAATCCGGCACTCGGACTTATTCCATTAGACCATGGCCACGGCTCACAATAATCCCACAGCGCCTGGCAATAAATAAGCGCCAGATTAGTGAGCGGAATAAATAGATTTCACACAATCCAATCAGATGGCTACGTATGTTCCCATTCGACTTTTATTCAGCTACACAGTCACGAGATGGCGCTTAACACGGCAAATCCAAAGGTCACGCGCATGCTTCACCCTCCCATATAATGAAATCTAGACGCTGGTACGGAGGACGACTTTTACGCTTAGACTTAATGCAAACAAAAATTTTTCTTGTGCAATACAATTCAATGCAATAAGAAATAATACGATGAAATTGAATCTAATGAAACGCAGTCGTGTACATTGCATTACATTACCTGCTCCCAGAGTACAATACAATACAAAAGTTTTGTTCTAAGAGATGACTAAAAGTGCTATAGTAGCTGCTTCTACACACACAGGCAGTGCAGTTTATGCTTGAGATATTGCGCTGGTTACCGATTTAGGAGAGTGTTTAAAATGATCCTTCTCCGTGAAGTTAGCCTTAATCTCTAAAGTTGGGCTGTTAGAGACCAATTGTTTTGGAACCAGTCTCAGGTGATATTAGAATAGACGTTAAAAATCAGTCTTAGTACAGTGGTAACTTAAGCAGCATGAGCGCAACAGGGAAGACATTAAGAGAGAACGGTGAACACATAAGTAAGTAGAAAATTATCATTTTAACTATTATTTTCTCTGTTGGATATAACTGAACATGAACACTGAACAGGTATTTCACTCTTGCTTGTATATCAAACGCCTTAGTAGGCATGGGCAAGTCTATAAAATCTAACTATGCATAATTTACAACATTGCTTTCCTGCTGTCTATTTCTCCACTACTGTACGTGACCTGGGTGTGACCTGGGACCAAGACTTGACCTCCACTGAGCATATGCACTGAAGAATATTTCTCGAACATGCTTTTACGGTCTACGTCAGATTCTGATAGTACGCCACTCCCTGACACCTAGATCTGCCATAACAGTGAATTTATTTGTGACAGCGATGATAATGGCAAAGTTGTTTATATAGACTATCTCTTTGCCGCTTCGTATCAATTGCAATCTCTCAAATTTAGCGGTTCGGTTGGTCTGTGTTATACCCCGGTTTTGGCCTATATCTAGTTTCATGCAGGAGGAACAGTTACATATTCAAAACCAGATTTGACCTAAGATTCTTTTGGAGATTGTGCTTTGTTCTATCTTAGGGAGTTATATGTCTTGATGTCCTACACACTTTAGTTGAAAGGTGCTGAGACTCAGTCAGCTTCTGATCAGTGTGATTCCCGTTATTTTCGGTCTATGTGGCAATATCTGCTGTGCAAGATAACGTGGCTGTCCCGCCGGTTCAAACTTTTAGAGTGCAGCATAGATGATTCAATGTGTCGGTCCATCTTTTTGGAATAAGATGCTTATCAGCCTACAGTAGGACATCCTTGACCTTTCTGCAGGCATTCTGTCTGATCGTGGTCTTGGGTTATCAGACCGGGAGAGCCGTTGAGCATTTACTCTCAGAGAGGCGCTACATAAATATTGGGGAGGGGGATAAATGAATAGTAACACTCATGGCCAGGAGAGCATTAGATTGCGGTGCGTAACCCCCCCCCTCTAGAGCGAGCGCCTTGCTTGGCTACCAAAACGTGTGTTTAATTAAGATCTTGATTTTACTGTCATGTTTCAATGTAATCTTGCTGCGTACCTGTCAGTTTGAATTAATAAAGAAGATTATTATTTATTTATTTATTTATTTATTATAAGTACGATTACTTTATGAAACGCCATTAAGACTAAGTAAAATGAAATGAGATTAGCTGGACAAGGAGACAGTCAAGTAGCGCTAAGGACCAGAAGAAGAATTGCTTCAGCTGACGAACCTTCGTCATCGCCCATACATTTCCCGCTAGAATAAATCACGCAGCTTTCTATCTTGATCTAGCAATCAACCGTGCTGACAGTCGCGCCCTCTGGAGTCCGCATGAATCTGTAATTCTCAAGATATCATATCCGTGGACTTTGGCCTTCCAATGCATTGCACCATCCTACTGGAAAGATTAAAGTCCACTGAAAAAATCAGAAACGTTTCGCCAAAACAAACCAACAATTTCAGCTCATGTGAAGCCTGACCTTGTTAGGCTACATCTGTCAGACTCTGACTGAGTTTCAGCGCCTTTGACAGGCCATCAAAAGCCACTATACAGAAGACTCGACACAAGCAAACAACGAAATACACATACACAAACACGCACAACAATATGTGCAGTAAATATGTTTGTCCCGATGCAACCTACAGATATATAACACATAGGAATCGCCTCCACAGATACCAAATGCATGCTTGTTTGGTAATAATTTGGTATATGTAGCATATATTATACTTGAACTGTGCAATACGTGTAGGCCAATTTATGTAAGCATATACAGGCCATTTATTGATACGTATGTCTTCACATCTCTGGACAATACCCTAATACGAAGCAGTTCTCATGAAGAAGCTGGTGCCCCGCGCTTTGCTTTAGAGTAGCGATTTAGATATTTACAGTCTACGATGTGTGTGTTGCAAGTGATATGCGAGTATATGTGTGAGCTACTGAGGGTTCATTTAGTGGAAGAGGAAATTCCTTCAGGCGTGCTGTCCTTCCTACCTGTTTACGGTATACTAGATGCAATAACCGAAAAATCGCATCGGCGTCTGAAATCCTGTGGGAATATGTCTGAGAGGAAATTGAGCGAACTGATTTGAAAGCACTGCTGATATGGAGTCATCTGTGAGCGTGGATTGGTTTGCGATAGCGTAAACGTTTGGAATGACCCTCGATTACGCAATGGCGGAATCTTTATAAAAACACGCTTAGGCAATTGAGAGAGTGCAAAACCGTTTTAAACCATTTGGTATACAATGGAGTGCAGCGTAGAAGGAGCACGGAGATCAAGTAACAATGGTCTAACGTGTGCACTTTTGATAGACTTTACCAAGAGAATATATTGATGGGCTGTTGTCTTTACTAAATGTCGACGAATTAGATGCTGCTCTGAGCTGCTTTTGTTATTTAATAATACGCAAAACTAAGGCATTGTGTCTTATATCGAGTTGCACAACGTTACAGATCAGGAAGGTCTAGAGTTCGAGTCCTGATCTTTTAAGAACAGTGGAAGTCATTTTCAGGGTTACTTGAGCTATAATGACGGATTGGGCAGCTCGACAGATTTCACCAGGGCAGAGCGAATCAAACTCCGCCTCAAACTACCTTAAACAATCGAATTCCACCTCAGACTAGGCCCTACCTCTAGCAATCTTAACATGTACCAAGCCAGAATTGAAGATTCTGTGTGGACTTGCAATCCGCCCACGTATACAACATTAGCAAAAGAAAAACGCAACAGATCGAGTCGTCAAAGTTTATCATCAAAGGAGGTGAAGGAGAAGGGAGTCTGCACAATCTTCCGACCAATGTTGGACCACCAGACTTCTATATCTAGGGCCTCGATGAAAGCCGGCTTCGGAAGTCGGGTATCGGAGACTTCAGCTCCTTTCAAATAAGTTTTTAACTGGTGTCGGCACATAGAATGTGTACATCATTCGAAGGCTTGCACTTGTATTGATGGACATTTCGTTTAAAGATTTTCTCAGTTGTTGTGAGCCTCTGGCAGTATTTTGGCACAAAATTATTTCGGTCCGTTAGATCCTGAAGCGCGTGAATTAAATTAGGATAAATTGAATTTTTGGCAACGTCTTCATTTGTCATAGTATTGATTTGTTATCCTCTTCGAATCTTTTGAAAACCACAATAATCTCTTTACAATATTCGTGCTTATTGATTATGGGCCTGTCTTCCCATTTTATTATCTGATTAGAGTTTTATTCTACATCAGAGATCTGTTCTGGACCGTAAAAGAAGGACTTGCAGCGCAACGATTGGTTACGCAGTGAAGCGAATATTTCATCGCAAAGCGCATTGAAGCCTTGGCTGCAGGGAGAGTTCTTCCCCGTTAAGGAGCAGGACGGCGAAATAGAAAGAGAACGGGTGTGCGTGATCATCAAAGGCTGATGTCGTTCGGGAGAATCCGTGAGTTTTCGTAGTAGATGTGACGAAATATCTCGCCGACCGTGCTGTTCAGAGTTCGAATGCTGATCGGATTGTAGTCGATGTTGTGCTCCCGATACCACAGATGAACGGCGTAGTTCTCCGACCAGTCCCAGAGCTTCCCGTCACCGTAGAGCCACTCCCTCTCGAACCAGTTGGGCCGGTTGATCGAGAACCACTCGACATGCACTAGGTCTGGGTGATCTCTGGCCAGTCTCATCGGAACCACGACGGAGTGATAGTTCCACTCGCGGTCGTCGAAGCTCGAGTACGTCGCCCTCCACTGAGCGATGAAGCTGGAATTTCGGCGTGCCAGTATGAACCCGCTGCCGAGCATGTCGGGGGTCTCGGCGCCGAGGGTGACGTCGTGGTGCAGCAGAGGATCTAAGGAGCGGACGACAATCACATCCAGATCCAGGTAAAGGCCGCCGTATTCCGCGAGAAGCTCAAGACGGGCCACGTCCGACTGGTGTTCTGGTACGGTGACGGTCCGGTTGAGAACGGACTTGGGTCGGTCGTAGGGCACAAGGAGCAGGTGCGCCACGGACTGACGCACAAACATCCACCACGGACCAGAGGGCTTCTGGTCGTGCCAAAAATAGATTTTCGTAGGGCGGAAGAAGCGTTGGACAGCGAGAAGGCAAAGCGCTTGATGAAACCGGAAGTCAGTGTCGGCTGGATAAAACCACGTGACGTGAACGATGCGAGGCACAGGAGCCGCCGACCGCGAACGACCCCGCGCACTGGGAGCCTGGTCTCCGCCGCCAACTGCTCCAGCTGCAGCCGCGATGTGTCGCAATGCAGCAGGATGATCGAGACCTCCTCGTCCTGTTCCGGTGATCGCCTCGTGCGGCCGGCGGTAGGCCGACTGGATCGTGATGCCAATATTCCAGACGGTTACTCCGCACAGACCCCATACAAAGACGACGAGCAGCTGCCGGTGTATCGACCGCGGTCGGAGGCAGACCGCCGCCACCGCCGACACGGCACCGTATCTCGCGCCCATCCCCGTCACAGTGCGATCACCGAGTCACGTATGATGCCGTTTATAGGCGGGTAACGTTATTCCGTTACGCGGCTTCTATCTATTCAAATGGTCCTTTTACACGCGCAACAAACAACGCAATGAATGCCGCGCGAATCACCTGACAATTCACGGCGCGACGTCAATGGTTAGACTATCCTTACATGTATCCGTTATCGCATTACTGGGCTCCAGAGATTCTTTCCCCGCCCGGTGCGATCGAGTCGTTTCAGTTATACACCGCGCGCCAATAATTGAGTTCGCTTCTAACGGTGTGCGATGACGACATCGGGAAACGCGAGACTTGTCCCTTGGAACGCGTAAATAAGACTTGGTCCGATTGGCGATCCGTCTGTTTCTCCATCTCTCCATTCGCAACTAACGATCCATCAGCGCATTCCACTCACTCACGAACGAACGCTCCCTGTCTGCCTCCCTCGTGTCACTCGTCGGCCCCGCCTCGCCCAAGATCTCATAAAAAAAGCCGAACCGGTTAGAAACAGCGGCGGCAGCGTCCAATATTTCCACGAATTCACGAATGTCAATCACGTTCCAGTCGGCGCCGTGCGTGCCTGCGTTAAGCTATGATCGGTTAATGTGCATGGGAAGATTTTAAAGACATTATCGTCGCTGACTCGCCTACACCGTACGACCATGGTAGAATCGATTATATTAGACGGGATTCACAGCTCACACGGCACGAAGTCCAAATACGTGGCGTCGCCTTCCGCCGGATGTCGAATTGTAGAGCGAAATTACTGGACGACGCCGGTTCGTAATCGAAGCAAATTGGAATACTGATTAAAATCGATACGGAGTCCTGATAAGCCACCGAGTCGAAGATCGCCAGCGTCCGATGGAGAGGAGGAGGAGGAGGAGGAGGAGGAGGAGGAGGAGGACGAGGAGGACGAGGTCGATCCAGTTGATGTGATCGCTTCAATCTCCGCTTTCCTAACAAAGCCAGTGAAACTGAAATAAAATTTAAAAAAGCTTAGAGTGTTGACCGTTGCTGTGGATGAAAATAGAATGATTCGGTTGGGGAAAGACTGGAGAAACTGACAGCCAGGATCAGGCACACAGGTTAGTTAACAAACAGACACACTTAGACATACTAGCAAGCAGATTGGCAACTTTATAGACATGCATGGGCGTCCGGAGGGGGGCGCAAGGAGGCGCATTTGCGCCCTCCGTGGATTTTGCAAATATTTTATAAAAATAAAATCTTTAGATTATTATGATTAATACAACAGTCCCAGCCCGATTTTCAATGCGAAGAAACAATTATTTAGGAAAGTCCTTGATCATCATTTATTTTGATTTTTTTCTATGCAAAAGCGTCATTACCCCCTTTCCCTAAAAAAATTTTTCCCCTCCTAAAATAATTCCTGCGGACGCCCATGTAGACATGTTATTGTACCGTCCTTCAATCGGAAAGTTTTGGTGTCTGTGTATATGTCTGTGACAGACAGACAGACAGACAGACAGACAGACAGACAGACAGACAGACAGACAGACAGACAGACAGACAGACAGACAGACAGACAGACAGACAGACAGACAGACAGACAGACAGACAGACAGACAGATAGACAGACAGACAGACAGAACCACAATGCCATCGGCTGATAATCGTCCTAGTTTAAATCAATCAATAATTCTGATGCGTAGAATTGATGATTCTCGAGTCAAAAAGTCTTAATTTGAATTCCATTAACAAGTCACCGAAATGAACAGATACAGGACAATAATAGGATTATGATTACAACGACAGCAACGACGACATTGGCTGCTGCTGCCCGGCGTCAAACAGGGGATGTTGACGCTAATGAGGTTCTTTGTTCTGCTTTCAACAGCACAATGCAGCCAGTCTTCACCCCCTCCCTATCAGACACTTCATACGCGGATGTATCTCGACCCAGACTATCATCAGACTTTCCGTTCAGCAGACGGTATGCAGCTTGGGAACTCGTTACCCATTCTCTGATCAGTCAGTTCTGAAGTCGTCTTCTCCACTTTTCTTCTGGTTTCTTTGACCGATCGGACCTCCAAGGGATCTAATGTCTAATGGCTCAACCGACTGTGGACTACGCTTTCACTGCAATGCGAAAATCGACCAATAACTTATTTATTACGACAACAACTACAGAAGCCTTCAAATTAGATTATAGGATGATGCATGGTAATGCTGAGGATGGTGATGATTATAATTATGATGATGATCTTGTTGTTGTTGATGATGATGATGATGATGATGATGATGATGATAATGATGATGTTGTTGCTGATGATGATTATGATTATAATGATGATGCTGTTGATGATGATGATGGTAATGATGACGATTATGATGATGATGATGGTGGTAATGATGACGATGACGATTATGATGATGATGATGATTATTATTATTGATGATAATGATGATGATGATGATGATGTTGCTGTTGATGGCAATGATGGTGATTATGATGATATGATGATAATGATGATTATTATTATGATCATGATGATGATTATGATCATAATAATGATGGTAATGATAATGGTGGTGATGATGATGATGATGATGATGATGATGATGATGATGATGATGATGATGATGATGATGAAGATGACGGTGATGACGATGGTCATTATGGTGATGATGATTACGATGATAATGATAGTGATGATGATGGTGATGATGATGATGCTTGTGTTGATGGCGATGAAGTTGCTGAAACTGCTGAGCATTCAATTACAATGATTCTGAAAATGACGAAGATGTTCCTTGAGCTGGTGATCATGGTCAGGATGACAGAAATGCGGAGGACATCATATCATAACATGCAATGCATGGTTCTCCCAAATCCAGCTTTGAGAGATTGATTTTGTAAAATCTCAGCCACAGTCTGTAGTTGAATTGCGTGTAGCATGTGGTTAGCATAGCACAATGCGGTATAGCGTACACAACATGTAGCATAGTTCAGCATAGCATGTAGCGTTTTCACATACACATATGCATATACATTCAGATACACAGACAATAAGAATATTTTATAGAAATATACATGTACCCCGGTACGTCAAGTACCTCCAGACAAACAGGTTAGAGATTGAGATTTAAATTTAAATTGGTTATCTTTTTCACCCATGGTCTAGTTTAAGTTGGCTTCTTTGTAGGCCTATAGGCTACAAGGCACTTCTTGTTCTAACACCGAGCTAGCTGACCGATTTGTCTCTTTCGTTCGGACTTCTAATGCGATCCAGTATGCGTTCTTGGAGATATTTCTCTCTTTAACAACCGTTGTCCCTGAGTTACCTGAACAGTGTTCGGACATTTGTTTTGTTACCGAGGTTTTACGTGTAAATATGGACTCGCCCGATCAATGGGTTTCAGGTTATGAAAATGTCAACACCATTTGGAAAGACAAACATAGTCCGTGGATTGATGCTGACCGTTCTACTGCTGTGATGCTCTACGAACAATTGCCTGATGCGATGGATATCGTCCTTCACATACTCGGTGGCTTAGGGATGCTGGGACGAAGCGTTTTCTACACCATCTGCGAGGGTCTGCTACGGGGGGGGGAGGGCTGGTTCGTGTGCTGCGAATGTCTTCACCAATCGTCGCTTTCTCTTCTTCAACCTCCATGAACTCTGCTATCATCTCTGGGTGGGAAATGGGAATCCGTCGATTGAGCTCTACGTGTCTGTGGGAGCTCATCAGTGGTGACTCTTCTAGTTATCTGAGCAATGTTCACTTATTGATTAGCTTTTTGCTCTTGATGACTTCAACATCATTTAGGTTGGCGTGGACAGAGCTTTTGGAGGAACTTAAAAGCCGCCATAGTAAGTGTCCACATGTATACACGCATATGCGTGCAGGAGCAGGAACGTGTACTTAGGCTCATGCATTTAAATATATATTCACAAAATGTAGTATATGTATATATATGTATACATTCATGAGGCATGAGCTATGAATGACTTATCTACATAATTTAGCATTCCAAAGAAAGAATAAGCAGAGAATGATTATATTAGACATTTCACTTGCAATCGGAACAATGTACGAACAGGAAATGCTTTAAATCCACAGCTCACTGTATTCAGAACACGGTACAGGCTTAGGAAGGAACTGAAGTATCTACTGAATTCAGAATGAGAATGTACTTACATCAGCTGGCGGAGACACTTTCTTCCACGGAGTCTTCGGCCTCTGGAGTAATTGCCAAGGAAATCCGGTCTGTGGAGTGGCGTTCCTAGAGCGACATGCAACCTCCAGTGTCCTCTGCCCGCATTGGTCGATGGAGACCGACGAAGAGGCCGCTCCGGCTGCAGTGGAAGGAAGCCGTCGAAACGATGGCTTTTATAAACAGACGCATGCAGAGAGATTTCAACGGAACGCCTGAGAGCCTGCTACATGCGACGGCGCTCTCCGTATGCCTCTGCTCGGGAGCACGATATTAGGGAAGAGGGCAGCTGTGTTCGTGATGGTTGTGTTCGTAGCTGTGGTGGTAGTGGTGGTGGTAGTGGTGGTAGTGGTAGTGGTGGTGGTAGTGATGGTAGTCGTGGTGGTGGTCTTTTGTCGATACTAGGCCGCGTGTTGGCATCACGGTCGTTCGTTATCCACGGCGCCGTATACAGCAGCGACTGTGGTCTGGCTCGTCCGTTCGTTTGTTCGTCCATCCGTTGCCCGGTCGGTGAGGACCGACGCTGTAACCCGATAGTCGACATCAACGTCTCTATATGCAGACATCGGCAGAGGCAGAGAAAAGGAGGAAGAAGGAGAGGCAGAGAAAAGGAGGAAGAAGGAGAGGCAGAGAAAAGGAGGAAGAAAAAGAGGCAGAGAAAAGGCGGAAGAGAAAAGGAGGAAGGAGAGGCAGAGAAAAGGAGGAAAAAGCAGAGGCAGAGAAAAGGAGGAAGAAGCAGAGGCAGAGAAAAGGAGGAGGAAGCAGAGGCAAAGAAAGGGAGGAAGAAGCAGAGGCAGAGAAAAGGAGGAGGAAGCAGAGGCAGAGAAAAGGAGGAGGAAGCAGAGGCAGAGAAAAGGAGGAGGAAGCAGAGGCAGAGAAAGGGAGGAAGAAGCAGAGGCAGAGAAAAGGAGGAAGAAGCAGAGGCAGAGAAAAGGAGGAAGAAGCAGAGGCAGAGAAAAGGAGGAAGAAGCAGAGGCAGAGAAAAGGAGGAAGGAGAAGCAAGACATGAATTTCGGTCCGTCTCATTCTCTTGACAGGGATCAGACCAACAAAGCGACAGTGAGACATACATACAGAGAGAGAATCATAGAGGAATAGGGATAGACACAGTGGCACATAAATGCATAGCGAGACTGGGAGAGGCCCAATAATTGAGGCGGGTACGGATATGTAACTGGAAGTACGTCAAGTACCGCCAGACAAACAGACAAACAGACAAACGTCAAGTACCGCCAGACAAACAGACAAACAGACAAACGTCAAGTACCGCCAGAGAAACAAACAGAGTGACTGAGAATGCTGCACAGGGGAGTCAAGGTTGACTAGAGAAATAGCGTCAGATTTATTAAGACAGATCTAGAAATCTGCACACGTGTGTCGCACGTACGACTAGGACCAACGAAGCTTAGCACGGTCTCTGGTGAGAGACAGGCGACGAAGACAGAGAGAGACACTCAGAGACCGATACAGAGGCACAGACAACTAGAAGGAATGACACACGTTTTTCCTTAGAGGGAATATTAAACGCAGATGTGGCTAAATATGGAAAAGGCGGTTCGGGTTGGCGAAGGAACAGCCAGCCACCAGCCAGACTAGATCTTTTTGCGTGCTCTGTTACAGTAGCAGGAAACAGTTCCTCGGCTTCACACAATCACACACTGTGTCTGCTACAGTGCGTGCCTGATAAATATTACTTCATTCCATTGGTCAACTAAAAGGATTCAGTCAAAAAGGAGTCAATCAGTTGTTCGGTGGGTGGATGAACGGGTGGATGAGACGGTCGTCGGTCGAGGTCAGTGCAGGGTAGGTGAATGAGTGATTGGGAAGCAGAGTCTGTGTGAATAAATGTGTGGCGTATAGGTCGGGCGGTCGAGATGGAGCGTTGCATACAGAGTGGGTTGGGGAAATAGTTCGTCTATCTGTCATCCCCATCGGAGTATTATCTACCTCACCCAATCCCAATCTATTTCGTCGATCCCATTATATGCCAAGCTATCCCGATTCACCCTTTCTCATTTTTTACTTACGTGCTATTGCTCTTGACTCTCCAGATTGCCGTAGACTGCACGTGTTTAGACCAACAGTTAGACAACATTGCTTCCAGCGTGTTTAAAAGATCCTTAAGGCGTTATATAAAATGCTTGAATAAATACAAAGCACTCCATTCTATAGCTACCTTTCTACACCATACCTTCAAATACAGCCAGTTACCCACATGTTGCTTACATATATGATTCCTAGTCCACCGTCTATTTTAAATGATATCTCTCAGATCAGATTTATCACACACGGTAACTGCCTACAATTATATATAGCAAGCATTAATTTATTTAAGACTTCTTTAGAAATCTTATAATACATAATAATTTAAGTGGTCAAGGAATTGTAGAATACATGTACTGAATACTTTAACACATGGGTTTCATCGAGAAAGCAGAAAAGGAACAGTCGGCAACTTCCGGAGTTGTCGTTCGATCAGAGTTCGAACTGTCGACTCGCTCGTTTTATATTGCTAGCCTTAGCTGGATTATTATCCTTTCTGGGCTTCCTTGTTACCATCTATGACTACTGTATATCTTACAATTGCTGTGCCTTGATAATGGTTTCTAAAAACTTGATTAAATGATTGACTGATTGATTGATTGATTGATTGATTGATTGATTGATTGATTGATTGATTGATTGATTGGTAAATCCTCTGGCTTAGGCGTCAGAATTAACTTAACTCGGTCATGGAATTAAAGGGTGAGTGGTCATGGAATTAAAGGGTGAGTTAGCGAACTCGTTGAAGCTAGAACGAGTCAGACTGACGGCGATATCGAACGAGTGGATTAGTCTGATCGGTGATAGCGCTCTCTGGGTTGTGGTTCAACTCTGACATTGACATTTATTGAACGAGTTGCCCTTCGGAGATATCAGCTAACGAACTGACGTAAGCAGCCAAAACAGATTTCATCTTGTTCCCTATCTGTAAAAGCACATACGCAGCTCTATGTTCGATTTATTACTTACAGTCGAAAGAAGATGATTCTGTCAAAAAAGTATCAAATTTTTTACAGACAGCAGTTTCCTTTTAAACTTAGACAAATAGACAAATAGGCTGCAGGCTAATTCGTAAAAAGATGGCACACTGCAGCTCTGAGGTGTCTGTTATATGTTTTAAGTCGAATTAAGCAAAAGTGATAAATAGAAGACCATGTGATATCGTAATAGAATGGATAAGGACATCTCTTGGATTAGTGCAAGGTGACAGAGGTACTTTGATAAAGAAATTCCGACATTGGGGAAATTGTCATCTCTTGGTTTTGTTTTTACACGATTTGTTTAAATATTGCATTAACACGTTCAGATAATGTTTAACGTGTATCAACGTATATTTTTAGGATTCTAACTGTATCTTATCATAGCATAATGCCAGAACACATAGTTTCATATAAAATGTATTTAATAGTTATTTACATAGCGACTCTGAAGGTATCTTATACGGTTACACGTCCTATCATTTCACATTATTAGAACATGATCGTCACGATTCTTTACAATGCTTCCAACGATTTCGCGGGTAAAAGAAAAGCGTTTAGTATCCGGCGTCATTGGCTTCACTTCGCCGATCAGGTCTAATGATTATCTTTGATCTTACATTCTTCTTTCCTCTGATCATCCCTTTGATTAATTAGACACCGGCTAATTGCAACTGTTGTTCAGTGCTTGTGTAAATCCATTGCACGTTCGTGTTGCATAGAACGTCAGATGCTGTCAAGCATTGAATGATGGGAATTGTCGCAGTCAGTCCAGACAACAGCAGCAACATCCGGCGCAGCAACTGGAGAAGCATCTTTCCGGATGCTGATATCGCCATTAGAAAGGTCGGAAACCAATTATTTCTGGCACCTGTGGTTAGAGCCGACTGTTTCTCGTCGCTCGTCTTCTACCTGGACCGCAGTCGACATCCATCCATCTACATACGACGCATTTCCCCTTCTTCCCTTCTCATGTCATCTTTAACAACACATATCCATTTCTCACTGCATATCCATACGATGCATACACTGTGTCCAGATAAAAAAAACACACCTTTAAGCCAAACCGAATAGCTTGAGCAAAATTTCTGAAGTTTGAACTAAAAATCTCACTTTCCTTATTTAGGAACTATTCATAAGTCGCATATTGTATAAAATATCAGTATCGTATTATAAACGAAAATAATTATCTTCACTATCTTCAACCGATAATGATTTTCAGTAAAACACTGATGCTTCAGTTGATGTGGTCGTCTTTCTACCAACGGGGGACATTTCGATCATAAACCGTCCATGCACATAAATAGTTTTTATTCCTCTGCTATGTTTTTTTAAAAATATATCAGTGAAAGAGAAGAAGAGCAGTCCCTTAAGCTAGCCCTGAGGCATCCATGGGTATGACGTGCTAACGACTTCATTTTCTTAGCCTTGGCATTTGATGGTGGATGGCCGGTCCTCTCCCTCGCCTTCTCATCTTCCCAATGACAGTGTACGGTCAGTGTACTCATTATAGCTGAGTTATCTATGGGTGTAGGTGGAGCAGAAATCTCGATACAAATTTCTGCTCTGGTGAGGATTTGAAACGCCAGCCTCAGGATTGACAGTGCAACACGCTAACCACTACACTATCGAGCACCCATTCTTCTTAAAACATATTAGTAATTGACCAAAATAATTACGTCCTTTAGTATTTGTGATTTCTCTTGGATTCTTTCTTCTTAAAGCTGTGGGGTTCTTTTTCCTGGACACCGTGTATACATGTATATGGGAAAAAACACTAATACATATTTGCAATTTTCTCGTACGTGATGATAAGACAGATGAGGACGAAAGAAGAAGAAAAGAAATATCTACGTGTGCATGTATGCATATATGTATGACATGTATGTATGTATGTATGTATGTATGTATGTATGTATGTATGTATGTATGTATGTATGTATGTATGATTGTATGTATGTATGTATGTATGTATGTATGTATGTATGTATGTATGTATGTATGTTACAGTATGTATGTATGTATGTATGTATGTATGTATGTATGTATGTATGTATGTATGCATGCATGCATGCATGCATGCATGCATGTATGCCTATCTAACTAATCAAACCAATCGCGTTTTAAGACAGTTTGAAAAAAGTTTGCTGTGTAGAGTCACATGCAAAAGTGAACGAGTGCTGCAGTAGGATGGTCCAATACACGAAAAGGCACGATGGGTTTGAGTTTATATACAGAAGCGAAGCACCTGCATATCTCCACGGGTAACAGAGTCGAGCCTGGTGATTTTAGACTGAATCATAGAGATCCCTGATGTACACAGAGGCATTGTCGACAAGTCAGGGACGATAATCTGAAAAGAAACTCCTTCTGCAACAAGAAGTCAGCGTAGCGTCTCTCACATTTATTGCAAGGTGACATGTGAAAGGTGAAGAGGAAGGGTTTACGATCGAAATCGTTGAATCCATATCATCCTGACGACAGATCTTCTTAACTATAAGCACGACATAGTGACCAGTTCCATCGCCATCAAAGGTGCTGTTGCTGCAGCTGATGAAGATGATGATATGAGGAGTAGCAGGAAGAGAAAGAAAAAAGGGATGACGGCAATGAATATGATGAATTTACCCGATTGACTTTGTTGATGCTATCCATCCACAGAACGTCTATAGCACACTAAAGTCTTTTCTGAGCAGATATAGGCTCTGTAGCCTCCGTTGAATATATTACTGCATATCATCAGTTTTACTAAGCAATTACAACTTCTCTCTAAGCAAGGAAGACCATGACACATAGGTATACCTGTCGTGTAACCAGTCGAGTGCTTTAGGATGGAAACAAGTAATCCCGGCTGTTTATTTGCTCTTATTTACTGAAGTCAGTTAATAAATAGCCTATGCTCAAATGCACTTATGTATTGCGCGCTGTATGCTGGACTAGGTAGCTCGGAATGCAAAACAAAAGATTGAAATGGACCCACGGAAAACATATATACATGTACATTGTACATATACTTACATGCAGC
>OY744605.1:22548195-22568195 GCA_963556255.1 Allolobophora icterica | reverse complement strand
GACATCTGCAACAGAATACTCGCCTATACATATACATATACATATACATATATGTATAATGCAGGATGTAAGGCGTATGTGTATTTATATATACGTAAGCGTCAGATGTTGAGTAGATTGTTGTTCACTGTTGTGCTTGTAGACAGAGTTGCGGAAGTATTGCTTCATTAAAATAAATGGGTCCGAGCAGCGAGGCAGAATTTCTGTAATTAACTTAGTAAGTGGCTGATATTTTTAACCTGTATCTTTGAAAGCCAGAAGAAGTAGATGCAAAGAGATCTAGAAGCATCGCCTACAAAAGAGATCACGCAATTGACGGTCATTAACTCTATACTCTTCTGTGTATACTGTGGCCACCTGGTGTGCGTCTGGATTTCTATGAATAGAAATGAATGACAGTCGGAGGCCGTTTAATAGAGAGACCATCTGGAAACAGGTAAAACAGATTCAGTCGTATTCTGCCAACCAATAGAAAGGATCGAGGGCCTTTTTTTATTCAGTTAATTAAAACATTTAATACGAGCACAGTCTGTAGATCTGATGTTCGCTAGGGACAAGACGGAATCAGTCGATCAGAATATGCCCTTGCCCGATATAAGAAGTACAAGCGCATGTATACGCCTACTACAGTACGGCATAGAATATTTCTTACGGTGCGTTGCTTTTATCGCGGTTTTGTCCTTCACATCTGTCGCATTTAAGATCTAAATGGAAGCCTAGCTGCATATCTTGCGAATTGTCATCGAAACTAAACGGCGTATTTTTGAGTTATGTTGTGCCCATAGTATAGCGTGAAACGGAAAAATGCACACATTGACGATAAGGGTTGCTTCTGTACTTGCAGCTAAATCATCCAATTGCGTTCGAAAATCAACTACACCGAATCAGGATAGTGGAAAGAGAATACGTTTGGTCAGTGTCTCAGCCTAAGTATACTATAGCTCGCATCGTCCGTGTCGTGGGCCTAACTGAACAAAGTCTCTTCAGCTCCAAATCGTTCGGCTTATGAAGCTAATTAAATTTGAACCAACTGAGTGGAGTCATTCATGTGCTTTCTGGATTTATGTCAATGTCATGGAATGGGCCGTCCTCGTGTGAGATAGCGACACAGTTTAAGTCCGGACGGATACTGGGAAGTGGTATGGTACTGTGCACACATGGTCTGTGTGCTAGGCAGGCAGGCAGATAGACAAACAGACAGACCAGTACGGTTAGATTCGATACGGAAAGAAGCATATACTACCCGTTTATGAGCATCCGTATATGCTTCTGTTCGCTAATTTCTATCTCATGGCAAAAGCCTACTAGAAGTTACTAAGCGAATACGGACGCATTCCTTCGTTGAATATTCCTCAAGATATAAGTATCTTCCTCTATATGAAGGGGATAGCAATTTTTCTGGCAGTTTCCTTAGAGATTCTAAACCTGAATTATTAACAAAACGACGTCCGTCTGAGATCTTCAGCTTCTGTTGGTCGTTGATAAATTACCATAAAGAAACGCCTTTTCTAATGCACAAAAAACACCGCTTAGAGGAGTCGAACGTGTGTGGGAAAGACACTGTTTATCTTAAAAGGCCATGTCTCTAAGGTACAGTGATGTTGAAAGGACTTGTCGTTGAATCCCTGCTCTGAATCCGTCATTAAGAATTGGGTCGGTATTATTAGAATTTAAAAGCGGCGTTTCCAGGAAACAAGATACAGAGTAGCCACTAAAAGAAAGACAAAGACATAAATTCGAACGATGAGCCATACGCACTTTTTCTGAGAAAAGCCCATCCTCTTGACCTTGTCCAATTGCAAACGAAGAGGCTTCTACAACAGATAGATGCAAGATTGTCCGTTTTAAAGAAGCGGCCCACCCACGAGTCCTGAAGCCCAACGCTGTTGCGTGAGAAAGATAGTAGATTGGGTAGACGTTGGACGGCATCGTCACGCATACGTAAGAAAACCAACCAAGATTTTACCTGTTTCCAGATGGTAAAGTTCGGTCTCTATTAAACGGCCTCCGACTGTGATTCATTACTATTCACAGAAATCCAGACGCACACCATGTGGCCACAGTATACAGAAGAGTATAGAGTTAATGACCTTCAATTTGCGTGATCCCTTTTGCAGGCGACGTCAGAAACCCCACGAAGTTCTTGGAATTCACTCATTCCTTAACAGGAAACCAAAAGGAAGTTAACTGGTGGCTTCTTTATTACACCAAGACCTTATATATATATATATATATATATATACATATCAATTGTTATAGCACCCTTAGATAAACCAAAAAAGCTCACCAAGGAGGACGTTATAGGAGGGTAAAACGGGCTTAGGCGGGCATATATCCGTTTGAGCCCGTTGATGTCCGTAATCCCGGCAGGTGATGTGCTTGGATATCTACACTTCCTTGCCAGTTCTTGGAAGAAATTGCTGTCACTGGGTTGCAAATCTAGATGGAAGGACGCCGACCATCAGAAAGACGAACAGACATACAGACAGATGACATATAAACAAGTACAAAGAAGCAGACGCGATGGTGACAGTTGGAGAACACATACTGATACAAAGACAAGTTAAAAACTCTAGCAGACAAACTGGAAGATAGAGAGATGGGCAGCCACACAAGCACAGGCAGATAAACGTTGAAGATGTCGGCTCAACGTGGCATCAATATGAGACGGCGGCGGTTGGCGAATAACTGATGCGACTTTGACCTATTGCTGAAAGTAGTGATTTGTTATCGTTTTGCGACGAGTTTATCGGAAATTTCATTTGACTACACAATCCAAACACGCTCCAAGCGATGCCTCACATTAAAACTAAGCCTCTGCCATATCCCCGTCTCCCTGCCAAACCATACAGCGCTTCCGGAAAAGGATCGGGCCAGGGCTTAAATGCCCAACCGCAAGTCCCTGAGTCGCCGTATATCAAGGCCCAAGGTATTCTCAAGTAAAGCTCAGACCTCGCGATCAGATCCATTGCCACGTGGTTAGATAATGTAGCGCCAGGAGACGTAATCTGGCTGAATATGGAGTAGAAGTTTATGACTAAAGACACACAGACGTCTATTATTAGATTTTTTCATGCCATTGGATGATTGGAAGGTCATTTTCCACCTTATGTATTATATATCGATCGTTATATATAACAAAGCAATGGTAGCACATAACACAGAGATATTATGCAACTGATCTAACCTTGCTTTCTTTTACATCCCAGACCTCACTATAGGTCTCTTATTATAACGTTGAGTACATAGTACAAGTATTATCATGAGAATTTGGCTTATATTGTTTTAAATATTGTAGAATTAGTTAAATAATTATTTTTATTTATTTCGGGTTGTGTTTTAGTTTCGTGTAGCGTGGACTGTATAATATTGATAGATCGCTATAGTAGTCGTTTTCTGAACGGATTAAATTTAAAGAGCGGATCCGTGCGTTGAACAACACACTTTATCATCAGCTTCCATTTTCAATTTGTTGGTTGATTTACAGCATATCTCTTATCTCTCATTTCTCTTACAAATGAGAACGACCCTTGGGAAGTGCTTCTGCTCGGTTGCAAGGCCTGGCTTCTAGAGCAATTTCCTTAAAGTGGAGTCTTTGATGCTATTCAGAGAGAGACAGACAGACATACAGACAGACAAAGAGATAGAGAAACAGAGACTGACAGACAGACAGACACAGACAGACCAGACAGAGAGACAGAGAGACAGAGTCTCATGGCTTATCTCTGCCTGCAGACTTATCCCTCAAAGGTCCGGCTCGCTGCTCCACGTGTAAGATCTTATCAGTTTTATCATTCTGCCTTGTTGATCTTGCCTTCTGGAATCTTATAACCCCAGAATCTCCACGGAATTGATTCAACGGATTATAAGAGTATAGAGAATGGTCTTTGAGGTCTCATGTCTTATAATAACTTTGAAACGAAAGTCGTTGGAATCGATGAGATTCTAACAGTCGAAATATCTCACAGCTCAGTTTCAGTGCAGATTTCCTATAGGTCTTCGTGTCATCTCTGAGTCCAGAACTTAAAATAAAAAAATATTTTCATGCAGCTCAAGAGTTTCGTTTGCATTGGCGTTTTGTAGTGTGCGGTTGAAAATAAAATTACTGTTGCAAATGCCATGTGTAGCTCGTAAGGTCAGGCTACAGATTTCTGGTAATACGAGTTTGCGTGTGCCTCACCAGCAAGATCGTTCAATCCGAGTCGGCGCCAGCGAACATAATTCTTTTACTGATAATATCAATATACGCCGACGACTTCTAAAGCGCCGCGGCTGAATAGGCACACCAGACCTTAACTCAATGCTAAATTTCCAAATTATAATACATTATAATGCATTTAAGCTAATAATAAAAGCAGATGGTTATTTCGAACGCACACTGAAGTCGCAGGCGACAACAGGTCGGAGCTAGACTTGAGTGTGTGCATCGTGCGATAGAGGGCGGTTCTCATGCACGTTGTATGTGGTCCTGCTGCTGCTGCTGATACTGCTATCGGTGATGTTGCTCAACTGGAGTCTCTAATGTTGCAATAAACATTCCATCAGCTGAGAAGAGAAGCGATGGTTCGTCGTGCGTTCTCTTGTCCACATGAAACGGTCAGATAACCACTAAAGACTTTCTGACCTGACACGCAGTAGCATAATCGACTGGTCACTGTCCATCGTTGACCACTGACGATGACCATCACTTACGACCACTGACCGACCGATGCATGACACGACCAGACTGTCGCTTACCACCGATGACAAATTCTGACCACGGTGACCCTCACTGACGAACTATGACTGTATTTACTATTGCTGACCAAGATGACCACATCCGATCGCCTTTGACCACGAATGACCATCGCTGACATTGGCTTGTCAAGGCTGGTTACGGATGACAATTATTGGCAATTGCCGACGTCACATGAATACCGATTTGTCATAAATATGTATGAATTCTGAAAGACCGTTAAACAGGAAAAATTTATGTTGCCTTATTTTCTGATTTCTCTCACTAACTGGCAGAACTTGCAGTTAGTAACTGCAAGTTCTTCCTGTGCTTCCTCCAGGTTTATATCTTTGTCTCTCTCTCTCTCTCTCTCTCTCTCTCTCTCTCTCTCTCTCTCTCTCTCTCTCTCTCTCTCTCTCTCTCTCTCTCTCTCTCTCTCTCTCTCTCTCTCTCTCTCTCTCTCTCTCTCTCTCTCTCTCTCTCTCTCTCTCTCTCTCTCTCTCTCTCTTCTTAACGATTGTCTCTTGTTTACATTGTCTGCTTGTTTGATCTTTTATTTCTGCTGGATTCAAAAGCCTTACGTAGCCGATGTCTTTTGTTATAGTTGTGTAGCGTGTAGTTGTAGATCCTCATTTGCCTTGTCTGATGTTCAGAGGCATTTACTAACGCCCCTTAGTAAATTTTCACGATCCAATCTGATATTCTTCACATGTAGACTGGCACTAGCTAACTCCCACTTGCCGTAATTGAATTCATTCGATTATAATTAGTTCTCTGTCGCTAATCCAGACGAAAATTATAGTGTACTATTTCCGATATAGAACAAGGTCATTATAATTAGTCTCTATTGCTACCGGTACGTCAGTGTAAATCTCAATTTATTGTTAACAGCTGCGTTTTAACAGCTGTCTTATTGAATAAACGAATATACAATTGTCACTCTGTATCTGCCTCTATCCTACTACCATCTGTCTTCTTGTCTCTTTCTTTATGTCCCTATAGTCTCCAACTGGAATAAACCAGAAACACAACAGACCGAAATAAGCAGCGACGTGTGTCCGTATATTTACTTCCTTTAGGAAACCACGCGGCCATTCATTATTAGTTGATTTGTAGTTCATTGGGTATCTGGTGTTCGAGTCCAGACTCTCAGCGAATTATATGAAATTTTTTGTTTTCTTTCATTTGTGAGGAGTTTTGTCGACATTGGTCATAATTAACTCACTCTGTTAAATTTCCTCACAATCCAGATTGTCAACAAAACACAATGCACAATTTTACTAGTCGTAATGGTAATCGTGTATTTTAAAGACAATGGGTTTTATCAACAAAGTGTGTATACAGTAAAAAAGAAAATGGAAAAGAAGCTATATAATTTATTTATAAGTAACATATGGCAATTGTAGTCACTGAAAACATAGCCAGGAAATGTACAATTAGCCATATTAATAAAGCCTAGCCATGATAGCGGTCAGTAGATGGAAGCAGTGTCTTGTTCTGTTCCACAATGACTGTGTTAAGTAGCGCGGCACTTCATGCAAACGAGCGTTGCGGCCTTCCTACTTTTAAGATTGACTTGAAAATCTTGCAAATGGAATCATTTAATTCCCGTTAAAGCTCTCCGACTCTTGGAAATCTACAGTAGAAAAAATAAATACTTTAAGCCACCAGCTTTAAGCACACTTTTTGCGGATTTAACGTTGAACTTAAGGGTTGCAGTTAGGCTACCCCAGAGCCCGTCTTTAATCCCGTCTTCCTGGATTATCCGGGTTCCTAAATCTCGTCCGTGGCCTGCTAGTATTTCGAGCAAGGCAGCCAGAATAAATGCCGTCCAAATCCGACACTAATCCAACTTTCTTCACGCAGCTCTGCGTCTAATTGTACGCAGTTCATCATCTTGAATTGCTCGTCTGGTCCGTGTCAGCGTCTCTGTCTCTCTCCTTCTGACCCAGTGTCGGCCACGCTGACCGCCTCCGTCCCTCTCCGTCTATGGGGCATCGCCCGTGACCGTCTCTGCCTGAGTGTGTCCGATTCGGAGTATATGTGTGTCTATCGATGTCACTGAGAAGCATCGCTGCCTCTCCCTGTTTCGAGCTCTCGATCCCTCTCGGAATGAAGCATTTAATAAAATTTGGAAAAGCAATTATTGCTCAGCTAAGGAGGACAACAAAGACCACTTAATGGCTCCTGTAATGCCTCTAACGGTTTCATGTCAGCCACTTTCAACATTCGCATCATGTACCACACCCCCTCACTCCCCTTCCCCCGCCCCTCCCCCGTTGGCCATTCCAACACCAACCCTGCGGAATTCCTATTAATACAGCCTACAAAAATACCGCACAAGCTGCGTGGCATTTGCATCAGTTGGTGTAGCAGAATGAATATCCTCACAGACGGATATCTTAAGCTACAACTATTCTCAGCAAAAAGTCACTAAGAAAAATCGTTCCACGTTCGTTCACGCGTTTTGCACGCGACTATGCTTTTCCATTTAAGGTCATCTTTCTTTTCTATACATTTTCTTATCTGCTCGAGCAGTCAGCTCTTCCTCCACACATTTGCTATACGTGAACCTTTCTCAGAGCTGCATTAATGGACGCAGCATCATGTGAGGTAAGAAATCCAGAATAAGTGAGTAGTGCTTACATGATTCTTAATGGAATGGTCGCTTGAAAATGTTGTCCATCTTCGACATAATTATGTGGACCCTGTTTTCTGAAATGGTTAAAAAGAAAGTATAATATACCTCAATTATTGTTATTATCTGGTTAATGAACATATATTAAATATAGTTAACATGATTCGAAAAAGAAAGGTTACTCCGTGCGATATTTTAAGCAGCATGACTAGCTGTTCTACATGGGGTAAGCTGCCTGCCTCTTCTATCCTCCCCCCCCTTAGCAGATGCTATGCCTCTTCTAATCAGCCTTAACAGTTGATCTGCCTCTCGCAAACCGCCTTGGCAGTAGTGATTTTCTGGATTCGAGCGGAAGTTTGATAGATAATGATTCTGTTTGGTTTGAAGATAATCTATTTAGTTTTCAGAGTAGCTTACAGTTTAATATCAAAGCTTGCATTAAGACCAATGTCAGGATTCTTACTTGAAATTTGGTATTTAGTCTGCAGGTCTACACATCGGGCAACGCAGCCTCTCAAGTCCACCAGGCTTGGCCATGACATTCTCAAGCATCAGAAGTCGTCTCGGACTGTCTCCACCCAATTCTTCCGTGCTATTCTCCTCCTTCTCTTCCTTCAGTTAACCAGATCATCACTTGGTTGGCTCTTCTATCCAATTCTGAAAGTGGTTGGAAAAAATAGCCGGGTCTCGTGGCGAGCGCCGGACCGCGAGCCTATATGGGGTCCAGGGGCAAATTTCTCGGTTTGAAACTGAATTTTCTATTATTTTTATACTCATTATCTCATCGCTAGAAACTAAATACAAAAATCTAATTTGAAACAAATTGAATTAAAGTGTATGTTGACACCATCAGAAGAACCGTTTAAGAGAATATTATCAAAATAGTAAACCTTCGCATTCGTACTGCTTAGTCAGAGTTGTCATGCACTCGGTGCTATCTCCAGATCGTCTGCTTTGTGCCAGCCATATCTTGACATAATGGACGAGGATCAAAAGTATGAATTGGCGGGCCATTCAATGGTAAAATTAGAGGCGAGTACACGCTTCCGATTAGTTTTCCGAAACTACTTAGAGGTGAGTATGAATATTGTGTGAGGTGAGTATACGGTCACTAGAGGTGAGTGCACCCTGTGTACCCGCGTATACCCTCGATTGCAGCTCTGGAGAGCAGCAGTTATTTTGATTGAGAGTCACGACCTTGGTGATATCACAAAGTTCATTTAACTAAATCCTCGTTCGCAATCCGCTCTACTGGCTGGTAAAGTACGAAGATGGCTCGAAAATTGCTTTCTTTTGATGGTTGTTGCTTTCTGAACAATGGCGCTCAGTTGAACGGGTTTCCTTTAGCCTCTGCGTCCTCTGCTTAGCCGACGTTGGGTCCTGCTGTCTTCCTGCTGCCTTCATTGGTCGAAAATTCGCATCTGTCTCTGAACGAATTGGTTAGCTCTTACAATTATCATACCTATATGCTGGAGTGATTATGAAAAGTCCTTTAGTTCACGAACAGCATCGACCATAATTCCTAGATCATTAACAAAAGAACAACTTGAGAGTTTGCCATGTAGTCCAACAGACTTAGAACGTTCTTTCGAGTCTCGTTTGCCGTCAGTTAACGCTTCGGCCAACAGCACACGATCGGATATATTACTGAAAGCTAACGAGAAAGACTTTCTCGGTTAGGCTGTTGTAACCGGAAATCGTAATTTGCAAACTGCTACTTAACATGTAATGTACACCAGAGTGCAGTTTGTCAGCTGGTCAAAATAAAGAATATACTTACTTAATTACTTACTTAAGTGCATAAATGCTTAAACACGCGACCAGGCTAAGATCCAGCTAAGACAAGTCGCGAAAATGAATGCCGGTTCGCTGACCCGGACAGATCCGGCTCACTGTCAGATCTGCTTCTATCCTTATCCCTATCAACTATATGCTCCAACCATAATAAGATTCTTCTTTGATAGTGTTCTATATATCATAGTCTTCCGTCCACTCTCTTATAATTGTATTCGACATTTTGTCATGCCAGTTTCAGAATTCAGTATAGACTTAAATCATCGGCATATTTTCTCAGGTAAATATGGCCTCACATAAAGTACAGGGAACTGCAATGAAAATGAAGAATAGAATTGAAGAATAGAACTACAGAATATAAACCGCTGCACAAAATCTTTGGCAATTGGCAATCAATTTAATATTTTTGCGTCTAATTTAACAGTCTGCATTCAGCCGCTAAGGAAGTAGCTTAAAGATGTTAGGAGGAATATTTAAACTTTTCAATTCTGAGGAAGAATTAGTCGGTTGATACAGCCGACTGCCTATAAAAATCATTGAGCAGACAGTGGTGTAAGTGTTTTGTTTGAAGAATTTTAGTGATTGAGAGATAGGCAAGAGATAACTGGAGAAGATATAAGATATAATGAGAACAAAAAGGAAGTAAGCGAAAAAAGCTTTTCAACTATTCTACTTCTAATTCTTAAATGTTAAATGAATGTTCATAACCGTAATTGTAAGACTTAAATACGCCGATGCTCTCAAAGCGCATTATTTGGAGATTCTGATAATGCTAAGCTTAGAATTGATCTAGCCTACATGCTGTATTAGATCGAAAAATTGCATAGCGCTGTAGCTGCTTCAGTAATGACATTATCTGCCTGATATGAACATTTTTTTAGCTTTATTTAGTTAATACAGGAACCTATGCGCTACAAATTTGCTCTTGTACAAAGTTGTTTTTGTAGGAACTATTTTGTCACACCCTTCTGATTCGAGGTAATTAAATAAGGCGAGCACATCTGGACTAATTGTATAGGTCAGTGTTTGGCCAAGCTCGATGCCTATGAACGTGACCAGAGACTTAACCAAATGGTCCGACCTCCCAACCGACACCTGCCACGTTCTCCTCACCCATCCAACCCACTGCATCCCTCCCTCGTTCCCTCCACTCAAAACGTCCGGGTTCATGATATATCGAAATATCGTTTTACGAAGCGCTGGAGGCAACTGATTAATCGAACTGTGTTATTGTGCCATTGTTCTTCGACTGCCCAACCGATAAAAATAATCAATCAAATACGAGGAGCTTGGGCGGCGATTATATAGCGCTACTATTTGCTGGGCGTCGATAGCGAATCTGAGAATAATCTGAGCATATAGAGGCGTGCGATGAACGTGTGTGGAGCGTCAAGGGATCGAATTCCCATGCGGCGTGTGATAATGGCAATTCGTTGTTATGTCATACAATCCGTTGAAAAAATCCGCTAAGAATTGTGGACTACAGCTTATCGTTTGGCGCCTCAGACGCGCAGGCATCGAGCTAATGCCGGCGCACAATAAATTCGAGTTTACTCATTCACCACAATGGCTTTCATATTTCATTATCATCGCCGTTGTCGTCGTTGTCATCATCGATTTCTGACGCCATCCATCTGGCATGATTACCATTCTACCGAACGATGCGCTCCATTATTTAATGGCAGCAGACTGATTGGAGTCTCATATACGTGGCATAGCAAGCTACTTACTTATACAAGAGTAAGTAAGTAGATAAGTAGGTTAGACAGGTTTTTATGGAGATAGGTACCTAGGCATGGAGATGAGATGGGTAGGTAAGGATGATACGTCTAGGTAGGTAAGAAACAAGTAGAAAAATTATGTAAATAAAGCAATAGACAAAGGGATAATTAATACTTTAGTTGTAATTAATCTAATCTAATCTGTAGATGTTGGCACCGTTGTAAGTATTCTTTTAATAATGATGATGTAAGTCAAACGCTCACATTTTACAAAATAGACAGTAACTGTTGGTGTAAAATGTTAAAATATTACTATCGTTGGATCAGGAAAAACCACTATTACGTAGCAGCTACTATGAGCGCTTCTGAAGCTCACTTCAACATGGTAAACTGTTCGAAGAATGGCGAGTTTATTGGTAGCCGATGATGCAGAGTCTACATATTCGAAGTATAGTGCCCGATAAGACTGCATCCGCGATATTCTCGGCAACAGAATGTTGTGTTGCTGGAATCTTTATAGTCCGGTTCTGATGGAGAAGCACGTGGCGGTTGCCATGCGGTGACGATTGTAGATGTTATTAGCATCGTCCAAAACGAGAAAATTCCGCGCGTTTGACATGACAAGCATTACAAGAGCGGACACGGACGTAATATACCAAAGAATAGACGAGACATTTGCAAGCAAACGGCTTAAAATTCTTTCCGACAGGATGTTCCGCCAGCGAGATCCAACTCCACTGCTTGTTGTTTTGCCTCTAATTCTACTCGTCCAATTATATTCATCTCAGTCTAATGAGAACGATGACAACCTTTAGATAAAGCTTCAAACGTCGCTGACAGTTCAACTCGAAGCCTGACACACTTAACGAAGCAATCGTTAAAACTGACCCGAACTGATCTATGAAATCCGTCGAGTATCTGCGACCAGTGACCTAGCCTCAGTCGCAGCAATCAAAATAAAAAAATCAGTTAGTCCTAGATAGATAACTCAACACTGTTTTCTTAGTGAAACACCAGCAGTAGTCATAATCCACGATACAAAGCCATCAAACATCAAAACGGCCATGGACACCGGAATGAAAGCGGGCTTTCGCAGGGCCGTAGCCAGGAGTTTGTTTCGGAGGGTGTTTTCTGTTTCGGGGGGTGTTTTCTCGTCCTTAAGCAAGCCGACATGCAACCGAGTCAACCGACCAAGGGGTTTGTAGTTAGTAACTGCATTATTTCATTTTTACATTATTTAATTTCTGGGGGTGTTTAAACACCAAAAACACCTCCCTAGCTACGGCCTTGGGCTTTCGTGTCCGAGGGATTGCAATTTCTGCAAGGTTGTCATTCATTGATGGCTTTCCGAACCAAGAAACTTTCCAGCTTCTTTTTATATCTACCTAAGCCTATAGGGTGAGTGGGTAGGCCTCGCAAGATCATATACACAGACATATAATATTAATCAAGTATTATAACACAATAGTGGGACGCGGTGGTGTAGCGGTATGTTCTGTGCCTTGTAACCGGAAGGTCGCAGAATCGAATCTACCTAGCCACTGCCTGGCGACCTTGGACAAGTTGCTCACCCATAACTGTCTGTGAGGAAAGCAACGGGAAACCACCTCACTCATCTCAACCCCGGGTTGCATAAAGCCAATGGACCTGCCTTCGGGCAGAGAACTCATCATCATCATAACACAATATAGGCCTTCGCATATATCAAATAAACTATTATTCTGTCATTGTTTTTTCCCTTATTTGTTTACACAATTTCCTACTTATTTCTTGTCAACCTAGACATACATTAAGACAACTAAAATGATTAAATTTACTACATATGTATAATATAATATGCTACCGTGTAATTTATAAGGTTAGATGGTTACTTTGTTTAGACTTGGATTGATTTATGTGACGTCCAATGCAAGACTGAGGATCTAGAGTTCTCTATAAATCAATACTTGTTAGCCGTGACCTCGTTGTCGGAGATTGTCAACTAGATTTGTGAAACAATTGTGCAGGCAGTAGCAGAGAGCGAAAGCTGGGGCTTCCAAGATGTGGTACAGCCCGATGTCAGTCATGGTATGCCGATGACTCGAAAGGGCGCTATCTAAATTCTCGTGATGAATGATGGTTTAAAGAGTGTGTTGAATTTATGTGCGCCTGTATAAGCCTTAGCTATAAATTTAGCGCTTTGTAAGATGGTTTAAGCTGCCACTGACCTATATCTTCTTTATTTGAATTTTGAGAAACCGAATGTCCCAAATTTCTTCGATGGCTGTGACACAAAGGATCGCAATAAACCAACCGCGCAGACATTCGGTATGGATTTTATGACAGGTTTGTTGGGTGGCAGTTTATGACTGCATCTGCAAGCTATTCATCTGTCACGTTCTGTTGGCTTTAGTCAAGATGCTGCATGTCAGGCCACATCATGTAATTGAACGTTTATCAGGAAGAGTTTCTCGTGAAATCGCCATCAAACGAATTGGCTTTCAATCACCGACAGAACAGAAGATACGACAGAATGACTAATTGAATGAGAAGAACTAATCGTTGACTTCCAGACATCCACATCAAACGCTGACCGCATTAAAGATTCGCTGCTGCATGCATGACGACCATTCTTCTTGGTATATTGCGTGTACTGGATGACATGTGCTGTGTCTGATAGCTAGGCACCCTGTGTATAGGGCGACTTACGTCTATGCTGTCTTTCGATCCATGTATACAATCTCCACTGTATGTAGGCCTATTCAAGATTGCATTTTTCACGTGTGCGCCTAGGTGTCTTGCTCCTGGTCTGTTTATGTATTCTACAGGCCTACTCTGCTGTGAGAGCGTTGACAACTGATCTGCCATACTAACAGAAAATATAGGAAACCTGTCAAAATCTAAACACTGAAGCTCTGATGAATACTTTCTTAAACAAAACTAACCATAATGTCATTCTTGGGCACTGTTATTTTTAGCCAAAAATTAGTAATTGCTGTGCTTTTAAGTATGGTATTCAATTAAATTAAATGTCTCTTTAGAATGCAACTGAACTTAAATTAACTACCCAAGTAAACTACTGTATTAAGTGATTTTAAGATCAATATTAAAGAAGCATTGATTTCGAGTAGATTCCTATTCTAGTGCATAAAATCTGATCAACCACTAACCGTAATTAAATCAACAGAAATAAATGATGGTGAGAGCGTTATTTATAGGCTATATCAGGACAACGTTGGTCTTTGAATTTCTCTTCGTGATCAGATTCGCAATCCAACGAAAGCCTGAACCTAGACGCTCTAGTCAGACCGATATATGTTTAACAAAGACGAATCTAAAGCAGAAGGATTTGGAGCTTGGTCGGTCGTTTTAGCTTCGGGATATGGATTCCGGTCTAAAAGAAGAGAATAAAATAAATGAGCAGCCTGCGTTGCACTGCGCCATTTCAAAGAATCGTGCGAAACGCTGCCCACCTAATAATTAATAGCGCTCCATAAATCCTGGTTTTCTTCGAATCTGCTCCTATAATAGCACTTGGGCTTAAAAAGACAGATTTCCCTAAGCCTCGCTGGTCGAGTTCCATCTAACGAGCCGTTGGCATTTTCACTTGACGGATCGACCGTTTTGCATTCGGTGGCGCCTGCTCACTTTCGGTACTTAATTGACCCGTCGAAGATGGCGAGGGTTTTCACAGATGTATGAGGTCGTTTTTCGCACCTTATATAGCTCGTTCGACGGCCGAAAGTGGGCTGGGCCTTATCGATTCCCTGGGCGGGTTCTGTAGCAGCAATCTCCACTTGTTCAGCGTCAGCGGACAGCCACTTGGTTTCGCGAGTTTTATTTCGGATTTACTGGCGTATGTTACGACTCTCAAGAGAAATTGCAAACGAAGACGACACACAGAAAGAGGTCAAGAAGAGGCACAGTGACACAGAGACAGACAGAGGGATATACAGACGGGGAAAACCAGAAGGGAAGAAACCTAAGGCGAGACAAGAAAATATAAAAACTGTGAATGAGAATCGGAGCCGACTTGTAAGAAAGACTTGAGAGTGAGATAGAGGGAAAATGTTGAATCGATCCTTGGAAAAATTGAAATAGAGAATGACGGATGTAGAAAAAGAAAGTAAAATATTAGAAGTAGGCCTATATAACTGAGATAAATACAAGCCATTACTACGGAGACAAACGAAAGGATAAAAAAAAGGAAAACAAGTAAGTAGGTAGGTAGCCCGTCAGCTATTTACAGCTAGTATGAGCGCTTCTGACGTTCGCTACACGGTGGTAATTGCTCGAAGAATTGCGAATTCATTGGTGGCCAATGCTGCAAAATTTACATATTCGAAGTATAGTGCCCGATCAGACTACATCCGCGATATTCTTGGCAATGGATGTTGCATTGCTTGAATCATTTTTGTCCAATTCTGAAGGCTCACAGAGGAAGCACGAGGAGATTCCGGACTGTTCGTTGTTAGTCGCTATCATGAGCGAGGCGGCTGCTTTGATTGATGATTGTAGGCGGTAATAAAATCACCCAGAAACTAGAGTTCCACGTGGTTGAATCGGTGAGTACATAGATTCAAGTGCTATAGATCCCGAGTCCCTAACAGGATTAAATCATTTCGTCTATAGACGGTGGGTGCAGAGTCACAAGTGAGAGATAGCAGACATTTTTATAACTAAACTGGCGAAAGAAACTAGACTGGCGAAAGAATAACAGAGAAGCAACTCTGAACGATGCTGAAGAGTAAAGGATAAAGCCAGATAACAAACACTAGCACGTATAGATTAATGTGTCGTACTCATCGCAGCTTAGCCCTGTGGGACCGTTGGCCATGTACGCCAAGTCTTCTTCTCGAGTTCGGAAACTGCATAAGACAAATGCAAATTTGCCGTTAAAAGGACATTCTGTTTTCTGATTTGCTGGATTCTTGGACCGTCTGCCAATTCATTCAGAACTGAAAACTGGAGTGACCAAAGAACAGCCGGGAAGAATGTCGTTCCATATGAACGACTGAATACAGGCATGAACCCTTACAAAAACGAGGATATTGGCCAATTGTATTTCAACGAAGAACTCATCAACCGAGAGCAAATACGATAACTGTGGTGTTTGAGGAAGAGAAATGAGGGATAGATGAATGATAACACTCGAGCCTTAAGAACTTAAGTTCTGCAAAGACACGGTTCGATATCCGAAAGCTCCCTATAGGTCGATTCAGCCTTCCACTCCCCAGGGGCAGCTTAAAATGAGCGCGCGCCCAACCGGCTGCCAATACGCGTGTTCTATAAGATCTTGCTAAGTGTACCGTAATAAGCATAAATGTTACTTACTGCGGTTTGTCCGAGAGCTTTTCGATAAACACGAATATAAATATTCGTGTTTATTGAAAATATAAATTATTGACCAAGTATTAGACTGTCTTCCAACTCCAAGAGATAAGGCCTGAGCTGCTGTGAGACCGATCTATCTCCATTAAGACCGGTCCTGAGCCTCTGTGGGACTTTTCTATATCCATAGAGACCAGGTATTAGACCCTGTAACATCTTCATAGATATCAGGTATTTGACCCAGTTCCATCTCCATAGAGACCAGTCCTGAGCCTCTGTGAGTGTTCCATCACCATAGAGATAAGATATTAGACACTGTTCCATCTCCATAAACACCCGTGCTGAGCCTCTGTGAGACTGTTCCATCTCCATTGAGACCTGGTATTAGACCCTGTTCCATCTCCGTAGAGACCGGTCCTGAGCCTCCGTGAGACTGTTCCATCTCCATTGAGACCTGGTATTAGACCCTGTTCCATCTCCAACAGACTGAGCGTGAACATCTGTGAGACTGTTCCATCTCCATATAGACCGTCCATCATCCTCTGTGAGACTGTTCCATCTCCCTAGATACCGGGTATTAAAGGCCAATTAATGTTGGAGATCACTTGGATCTCGACTCTATAGTTCCAGTATAGGCCTATATTATGCTTCTGCGATGCGCTCTTGCTTAGAATTAATTAAGCGACTATCACTTGATACCTTAATTGCGCCTTTTGATAGGTAGCCTGCGGCGCCAGAAAATAGTTTCCAATTTAGATGAATTTCATTTATCGATCTAGAGACCTATAGGCCTATAAATATATTGCTCAACCTGGGCCATCAAGTGAAACAAGTTATTCGTAGGCCTACCTTTAATTTCGAATTTCTGTTGAACAGCGATTTTTCTGTTCAAAATTTTTTTGCCGATCAGTCAGTTACACTTACTGATCGATTTGCGTCTTCAAGTTCAATAATTCTACTTCGAACTTCTACTTATTTCTAATAGATGAGTTTCGACGATTTACTGTTCGAAATGATAATTTCGTATCGATCATTCTTTCGTCGAATTTCAAATTCCTTTTTTCTGATCGATTTCTTCGATGATTTTCTTTTCGAAGTGACATTTCGAGTCGACCTTTGTATTACGGGTCAATTTGTGTCTTCAAAACGGGCAGTTCTTTAATCAAATTTCCTTGTTTTAATGTCTTCTGATCGACGAATTTTAATAATTTTCTCCAAAATGTCTCGCCATTGCGTACGTCTGATTGCTTCCAACTAGATCATTCCAGTGAAGCTCAATTGACTCGTTTCCAAGACACAAAACAATGGGTCCAAATATGACGTCATCAGAGCCACAATCGTCAGATGACGTCTTTATTAAATTTACGTTTTCAGTATTGTCGTTGATTTGCTAAGTAAGAAAGTAATCTACTGTCCCTGATAAGCATTGCCTTATTTATCCAATGTCCAAGTAGCCCATTGCTGTACACGGATTGTCTTGTAAAGTAGTAATTAAATGCCGGTTTTCAACGATCGAAATTAGCCTGCCTCATATGCTGTTGATTCACTGTATACCTCTATCTGAAGCTGTTGTACTATTATCATTGTTGTTGTTGTTGTTGTTTTTATTATTGTTATTATTGCTATTTTTTTATTATTATTAATATTCTTTAAACTTAATTGAAAAACCAAATGCGAACCGCACATTGGCGAACAAGTTGTGAGATAAGCCTAATGAAAAAACATTGAAGTAATAAAAGGATAATGACATTTGGAAAAAAAGAATTTAAATGTTACATGAGTATAAAAATAGTACTAATTATACTAAACTAAAGCATCACAGTAAAGGAGATATTAAAAACTGAAATCTGAAAAGAGAAGCTAAATGGAAGCCCAGGGAACACCAAAAGAAATCTGTAATTTTTGTTGAGGGCATACAGATTGAGAGAGATTTGAAAAGAAATTGAAAATTTTTACTGATTAAATGAAATCAAGAGCATCCTAATAATAAGATTACTGTAGCCAAATTATCAGCAATCACTTTTCAGGCTTTCCACTCAAAACTATACAGAGAGTCCCACCCAGTGTGGGAATTGTAGAAAGAAACTAGGGGTTGAATATTTTGTCCGTATTTTGCAAACTGATGTCAACGAAATTTGAAAGCAGCTGATTTCAACGCTAGCAGTTTTGCAAATGAGACTCAAATCACATCAATTCCTTTGTTGAGAAAATTCAAAAATGCATACCGATACACCATAGAAATTTCTTCTCTTTGTCAGAGACTAAGAGTCATTATAATGCTAAATCACACTAGCACAACTGAGATGGTTGGAAACGACCCCCTGGGGTGTGCAGAGAAAGACTCAACTGTGGAGGGTTCTAAGAAAGACTAGGGGAATTGAACCCCCAACCCAATTATTTATATATAAATTGCCAAGAAGGAAACTGATGGTTTCGTGAATAAAACTAAGATAAGCCGCAAGACATTGTAAAACATTAGCCGACCGACCTTGAAAGACGGCGTTGAAGAGTATGTTATCTCATAAGTGCAATCATTTCTTGTAGGCTACTTAACCTAACCAATGCCTTGCTGTTGGTGCATGACCTAACCATGCAGCAAGAGCAGTAAGTTGTTGCGGCCTAATTGCGATATGTTGCTTATGTTTCGATGCAGTTGCAATATAACTAGCAATGCAACAACAGCGCCAACAGCAAGACAACAACAACAACACTAGCCAGACTGACAACTAACCGGTGCTGACAGAGATGGACGCCCGGATTAAGTGCAATTCCTTTGCAACCGGAAAACTCGGATTTATGGATTGAATGGAGAGATGTAGCTGGAGAGAGACACCGGAAGAAACGAGATCACCAACGACAAATGGTTTCATCACAACATCGTCGTCGCGTGGCTATAATACGAAGGTCTCTTACAAATATGGATGCTAAATTATGCATGGGATCTTCGTGACAAGGTGGCTAATGTTATACACAACGCAAGTATAAAGCGCAGATACAAATGCATGTGCTTACACACGCATATAGCCACTATGTTGCAGATTGCAGACATACTTGCACTGTCGGTTTATAGAAAAATACACCTGATGGTGTATGCGTATGTGACACATGGGTGAGAAGGTATCACATCTGGGGTTTCTGCATTAAACATGCCCTGAGGTTTGTTGGTGCTACTGTGATATATTGGACAGATTTCATCTCAATAATTATGTCCACTAAAATCTATCAAATTACAAGTCCAAAGGTGACCATGTAAAAACCGTGCTTCTGAGAAAATCGATTTCGAAAATTGCAGATGTTAAAAACAAACCACTGCACCGAAAATTTTGTATAATTACGACTAAGGGTTAACAAGGGTTAGGGTAAGGGTTCATACGTGTCAAATAGCAAGTCCTTTTGAAGATTGTAAAGGTTTCATCTGTAGAAAAGCCGTAGTATAAGCGGCAAATTCCAGATTTCAATAGTCGTTTTAACTCTATGTCCAAAAGTTATTAAAAGATATTCAGTTCAATCCCCAAGTTAAATAAACTTATGCTGAGTATACTCTGAGCCACTGAACTGTCCAAGCGAGTCTCAAGTTGAACTGCTTTTGCTAGTAACAGGCTATGCATGAAGTGGTCACTATAGTTCTGGCAAAGTTTGTGATAATTTTCTTCCAGGGTAAACTGGAAAATTTTGTGGAACATTAGTCACTAAAACTATACCGTACTTAAGTTGTTATTATGCAACCGCGACTTCATAATAACTATGCAATATATCTACTCAGCAAAGTTTGTTCTGTGCTTGTAAAATTGTCACATTTGAAAAAAGAAAGTTTTGAAATAAT